>CAUYLG010015607.1:0-47985 GCA_963573385.1 Cacajao melanocephalus | reverse complement strand
GAGGATAAATGAAGGGAACAACAAGCAAAAAAAATTACAGATTCCATCTTTTTTTTTTTTAATTATACTTTAAGTTCAGGATACATGTGCAGAATATGCAGGTTTGTTACATAGGTATACATATGCCATGGTGGTTTGCTGCACCCATCACCCAGTCATCTACATTAGGTATTCTCCTAATGCTAACCCTCCTCTAACCCCCAACCCCAACAGACACCAGTGTGTGTGCTCTCATTGTTCAACTCCCACTTATGAGTGAGAACATGCGATGTTTGGTTTTCTGTTCCCATGTTAGTTTGCTGAGAATGATGGTTTCCAGCTTCATCCATGTCTCTGCAAAGGGCATGAACTCATCCTTTTCTATGGCTGCATAGTATTCCATGGTTTATATGTGCCACATTTTCTTTATCCAGTGTATTATTAATTAGCATTTGGGTAGATTCCAAGTCTTTGCTATTGTGAACAGTACTGCAATAAACATATGTGTGCATGTGTCTCTATAGCAGAATGATTTATAATCCTTTGGGTATATACCCAGTAAAGGGATTACTGGCTCAAATGGCATTTCTGGCTCTAGATCCTTAAGGAATCACCACACTGTCTTCCACAATGGTTGAACTAACTTACACTCCCACCAAAAATGTAAAAGCATTCCTATTTCTTCACATCACCTCCTGTTAAAAGAAACAAAACCTATATATTGACTACATAATGGTCAGAATTATGAATTTTGTTTTAATGTATTCAAGCAATATTTACATAACTTTTAATAAATTCTTGATATGGGAAAATTATCCTTGAATATCTGGGTTTACTGGAAAAATTTACGTCCTGAAAGTGTAGTTACTAGAAGCTGAAAAGGCAAGGAAATGGAGTGTCCTTTAAGAGATGCCAAGAATTTGCCAACACCCCCTGACTTTAACTCACTGGAACTGACATTAATCTTCTGATCTCCAAAAGCGTAAGATAATACATTTATGTTGTTTTAAACCCTTGAGTACCCCAAATTTGCATACATGTATGTATATGTAAACATATACATATCATAGCAGCAACAGCAAAATAATGCAGGTTTCCTGTCAAGCCTCTTATGGTCCACCCTACTGGATAATCACTATGGTCACTACAAAATGCAAATCTGAGCATATAACAACCCCCATTTACCTAGGTGGGTTAACATACACGGTTCATCAAGAGTCCATTTTGCTTCTCTAATCTTACTCCTATGGTTACTTGCATTCTACCATCAAAAAATGCCAAACTTTGCAGGAGTTTTTAACCCTTGAGTACTTCTTAAAGTTTCATGGCAAACTATTATATTTTTCATAACACTATTGACATATATCTATTATAGTAAATACAGTTATTTGCTTTCCATTGGCCTTTTCTTCTAAAACTGTAACTAACTGAGAGATCCCACAGACTTAGCTTTATGCCTGACACATGGTAAGAGACCCATGCGTTTCCTAAATAAATAAATGTTAAATCCAGAGTTCTGTCATTAAATATCCAATCTATAGGTTTTATTTCTGTATTTCTTTTAATGTGTCAAATACAGACTATGTATGGAGTACTTATATTGATTGTATAACTCTCTCCACAATTCTACAGTAATTTTCCACTCATATTTTCACATGTAACAAAAAATTACAAATGAATCCTAAATGTCCCAGAAATTTACCAGTATGTGACTATAAATTAAACATCAAAATGAAAATACTTTTAGCTCTTTCGACTTAAAAGAATTTAGTTCTTTTTCTCATCACTTCAAATGTCTTAGAGACTCCACAACAGATATTGAGGTTTCACTGCCTTCCTTGGGGCACTTGGTGACTTTTGTCTCTGCTAAAGTTTAATTTCTCAATTTTCACACTTTAATAAATGGTTAGCAATCATCTTTGAAGTGTGAGGTGGCCTCATTCTCCTCAGAATATCCCGTAATAGAGTTGCTTGCAGTTTGAGTGTAAAAGACATTTTTAGTCTTAGTATAGCCATTTTTTTCTAAAGCACACCTTAAACACTGTGGGTCATCGGAGAATAGTTAAGTGACAACCACCACTCTTCCTTCAGCTCTGAGACTCTATTGCTCAATCCATTTCATCAATTTGTATTCATTCACTCATTTATTCAGTCCTTCAGCTAACACTGTCTCCTTTTGAATGATTTTGAGTAACACTGATAGCAAAAATAAAGTTGGTTTAAAACTTTGAGCTTGCAAATATCAACGTTTCTTATAAAATTATAACACATTTAAAAACCTTTAAAAAAGTGGCTTTATCTTAAGCATTTTCTTCAACATGTTACATTTTCAATAATAGAGTCTCTGTGATTCCACAGGAAATGGCACTTGCCAAAAATTCTAAGATGTGCCGTTTCTTGGTATGTTTTCTAGAAACCTAAAATTTTTTTTAGGCATTTCATTAATCCTCTTATGCTGTGACACAGAAGGTGGTCATTATTCTCATTTTACGGATACAGGAAGAGACATAAGAAGTTAAGAGATCTGACACAGAGAAGCAGCAGAAAACTCAGAAATGAAAATGTGGTCACTGTGTATATTTTAAGTGTGAATATGGATTTTTTTCTCTTTGTTTTTTTTATATCATGGATAGAGGAACTCCTAGGATATCTTTTCATGAATTTCTTAAAACAAATGTGACTGTGAAGGTAATAGACTTGTGCTATACACTAATTTTAAGGATTTATTTTCCTTACAATTGTATGTGTCTTAAATATTTTTTAAAATATTGTCATAACAGTTGATGATTTTAATCACCATAATATTTCTAGGGAATCTGAAAACCTTTAGTATAATTTTGGACTTTTTACTCTGAATACAAAGGAAAATAGTTGCTTGATATTAAAAGAATGGCAAATGCTTCATCTCAGGTTTTTGAACTGGGCAAGAATATATTAATAAATTGGTAATATCATTATGTAACTGAATGCAGGCAAAAAAGTTGTGTAAGTTAGAACTGTATGAGTTAATCTGGACACAAAAACAAATTAGGAAACAAGTGTCACCTAGTGGACATACCAGTGGGACACAGTTTTAGAACTGGGACAAAATTTCAAAATTGCAGGTTATTTCATTCCAGAGAAGCAAAACTAGACCATCATTTATGTTGCAACAGATGTTAGGCAGGAAGGTATGAAAGAGAAAGTTACACTAAAAGGGCCAGCAGTTTTGATGTGTAGGTAGAAAATGGGTGTTTGAAGAGTATGAGCGGTGAATCCTTTCATTTCCTGTGTAGTGGGGTCTGGCGTTTAATGCCAAAATTCTAAGTACTCTAATTTTCATTCAATGACTGTTTAAGTGGCCGGAGCATACTAGCAAAGCAGTTAAGAAAGAATTATGGAAATTTAAGACCTAGTGAATATTGAGACAGTTTATATATTTGAAGTAAATAATACTTTTATACCTCTTCCCTTCTTTATATCTTGTTACGTATTATAATTAGTTGAACAATGTTTACCTCAACACAGTATATTGAATGCTAAGGTGATTAATAAATATAAGTGTTTTAATTTTATCTAAAACTAGGGTAAGACTCAAAAGTTTGGTTCCAAGAAACAAGTCCTTAGTCAGACTACTAAAGTGAGAATCATATTTGATAGCAAATCAGAAGAAATCACTGAGCCTGAAGCTAAGGGACTCTTTAATTTCCTCGGAATAGGAGAAACATTAATCCCAGGAACTCAGATGACATTAAGTCTTTAAGGAGTAGGATCTGTTTTGTTCCCAGTGTTCAATAATAAAATGTGAAAGCTAGACGGGGTCATATTTATTATAGTCCAAAAAGCACCAGACTTTGAATAGAATTATTGGGTTGAAAATCTATCATACTCTTACTGTTTTGCCCTAGAAAAACATTATTTTCTTGAAAATATCAATTTATTCCTGTGTAAATTTGGGATTATAATGACTCTATCTTTCATTAATTTGAACAGAGAGGGGTTAAAACTTAGCCCTGAGGTGTTGCTGGAATATTTTAATTTTATGTAACATTGCCATGGTACATGTGGTAAAAATTGGTTTGGTCTAAATCTAAGACACAGGCAAAATTGAAATCCTCTAAATGCTTTCTGTGATTTTCACATGATAAGGAATGATCAATAAAATTAATAAAACTTTAAATTCCTAGTAGTGAGATTCACCTACTCACATAATGGATCAGCTGCTCTTTTTCTAACCTAAATATTAGTATATTTGTTCTTTGTGCCAATTCAATTTTATTATAGGTTACAAGAGTTCTGCTTGCTAGAGGAATGGCTGTTGCTTCAAACCCCCCTTGAAGTGAGGATTCTTTTTGAAGCTTAAAGTCTAATAGAGTTATCCTTGATAGTTTCAGACTTGTTTGGGACTCATGATCTTTTTTTTTTTTTTTTTTTTTTTTAATTTCTCCCTTTTGGAATGAGAGTGTCTATCCTACTCCTGTTCTACCACTGTATTTTGGAAACAGATAACTTATCATATTTCACAAGTTCACAGCTGTAGAGATGTTTTGCCTCTGGAAAAATTATACTTCCAGTCTCATCATAGCTAACTTAAAATACTGTATATTTAAATGAGATTTAGGATATAGAGTTAAAGCTGGAATGGGTTGTGGCTTTGGGGACTGTTGGATTGAGTGATTGTATTTTGTATGAAAGAGGACATGAAGCTTGGGATAGGGGACAGACAGAAGGTGGAACGTAACAGGCTAAATTATTTTCTGCCAAAATGTATATGTTGTGATCCTAGTATCTTAGAATGTGACTGTATATGCAGACAGGGTCTTTCAAGAAGTAATTAAGTTAAAATAAGAAAATTAGAGAAGACCCTCTCTATTAAAATATGATAGATGCTCTTATAAGGGGAGAAACTGTGAGGGGAGGAAGAGAATTAGGCAAAATAGCTAAGGCACGCTGGGCTTAAAAACTAGGTGAAGGGTTGATAGGTGCAGCAAACCATCATGGCACATGTTTACCTACATAACAAAACTCCACATCCTGTGCATGTACCCTTGAACTTCAAGTGAAAACAAAAAAAAATTTAAAAATTATTATCTGAATCCTAAAGAGAGAAAGTTAAGACACTGCAGATACACAGAGGAAAGCCAATGTGAAGATAAAAAGAAGATGGCCATGTGAAGACAAAGAGAGGATAACCATCTACAAGCCAGGGAGAGATCTCAGAATGATACCAACCCTGTTGTTACCTTGATCTTGGACTTCTAGCTTCCAGAACTGGAGGAAATATGTTTCTGCTGTTTAATGCATCCACTCTATGGTACTTTGTTATGACAACCCAAATACATAAATACCGTTTTTTTCTTCATCACCCTTTTCTCTCTTTCCATTTTCTTTAAGACAGACTTAATTAGGTCTCTGTCCTCATTATAAGACTAAGGCTGCTCTTGTTCATGCTGTCACTAAACTCCACATTGTGAAATTCAATGTTTATTTCTCTCATTACAAATCTTACTTAAACAGTAATCACTATGTAAACATTTTTTAATTTAAAATTTTAAAATTTGTGGGTTCATTGAAGGTGTATGTATTTGTGGGGTACATGAAATGTTTTGATGCAGACATACAATTCATAATGATCAAATCATAAAAGATAGAGTAGCCATCCCTTTAAGCATTTATCCCTGTGTTACAAACAATCCAGTTGTACTCTTTCAGTTATATTTAAATGCAAAATTAGAATACTGTTTACTACAGTCACCCTGTTGTGCTATGAAATCTAGGCTTCATTCAAACTATGTTTTGTACCCATTATCTATCCCCACTTATCCCCAGTAGTCACTATTTGACATAGATGATCATTACCACTTCCTTGATAAACTTTTTGACCTAGCATCCAGGACTTCACATTCTCTTACACGTTTTCTGATTCTTTCTCTTCACCTCTACTTTTTAAGGTGAAAGTCTCTTAATCCTTGCTCCTCTTCTTTACATAAATATGCAAATAATTTCACATTTTATTTCTACCTCTCGGCCAGAATCTACAAAAACAAAAAGCATAAAACGAAAACTCTGCCTCTTATATTTTCACTTGTCTGTTTAATAGACATCTCAAATTCAACATATATAAAGCACTGAACTCCTCATATTACCCCCAAACCTAATTATCCAGGGTCTTACCCATTGAATTACAGGGTTTTTCAGATATGTATTGTATTAGTCTGTGTTATTCAGAGAAATAGTATCAATAGGAAAAATAAAAATATATAATTATATATAATCTTGTTATATTACATAAAATTAAATACATATGTGTTGAGAGACAGAGATGTCTATCATAAGGAACTGGTTCAATCATGGAGGCTGAGAAGTTCCAAGATGTGTAGTCAGCAAGGTGGACACCCAGGGGAGCCTATGATATAGTTCTATTCCATGATCAAAGGCCTGAGAAGCAGGAGAGCCAATTGTCTAGCTTCTAGTCCAAGTCTTAGTACCAAGGCAGGTGAAGACTAATGTCCCAGATCAAAAACAGCCAGAGAGTGAATTCTCCTCTACATCTTGTTGTGTTATTGTGCTTTCAGTGGCTTGGATGGGTTCCAACTATACTGGGAAGGACAGTCCACTTTTACTTGGTCTACTGATTTAATTGTTACTGTCACTGAGAAACTATCCCAGTCACACCTAGAATAATGTCTAACCATCTTCATGGCCTGGTAAAACTGACATATAAAATTAACCAACACGTTAAACATTTCATAACTTCTAAGTTTCTCAGGCTTAGTGTATTATATATTCTTTAGATTTTCCATTTATCTCATATTCAGCATACTACTAGAAAAAATTAGCCACTTATGTAGTTACAGTGAAAAGAGTCCACAAGACCACCCTCACTATTGACACGAACTTTAAATTCAGGAGGTACACAAAACCCCATGTAACCATATATTCACACATCTGTTGCTACAGCACTGGCTGAAATCAACCACTGTTTCTTGCTTAGACTATCTCAACAGCATACAAAAGTCTTCTTTTTTTCTGCTCTTAGAAGAACTTCATTGCACTTTGTATCAACACAACATCCACAGAGTCTTCGTATATGTGCCAGTTAAATATATTTACTTTTCTGCTTGAAACCTTATCAAAGCTTTGTATTTTACTCGAGAGACAAAGTTTTTCTCAGTAGCTTACACAACCCTACATAAACTGGCGACCTGTTACTTCTCTGGCATCATCTACTAGTGTTGCCTTATTGACTCTTCCCAAGTCACTGCCAGCCCCTTGCTCTTCCTTGAACATGTCAGGTGAGCCGTCACTTAGGTACATTGCACTGCTGTCTCTCAGGCTAGAATGATCGGTGCCAAGATATATTCAAGGCTAAGTCCTTCATCTGTTACATATCTTTGCTCAAGTGTCATCTTCTAAATAAGGTATAATCTAACCACCCTATATAAAATGGTGATGTTTCCCTCTTGGAACCCCCTAATCTCCTCACTCTGCTTTACATTACTTTTATATGATATGGTTATATTCATATGTTTATCATAAGATTTTATTGACTTGATTTAAAATTTTAAATTTGCATCTTATTTATTATTACATTTTATATCAAATCATAATTTTAAAAATTGATTATGTTTATTGTTTGCCCTAGAGATTTTTATGGGCTTCAATCATATTTGTGTGTCTAGGATTGAAAGCCATATTAGATGCATGAGGTCGAATTTCAAAGATTAATCCAATTAAATATTAAATTAATGAAAAATATCTTTCTTGGTAACACTAAGCAAAACAAGGAATAATCACTTGTGACTTACACAGCAGCTATATCTCTAGAAGAATCAGTATGCATTAGAACCATGAAAAAATATTGTGTGTTCAAATCTAAACTCAGGTCATTGTAATCAGAATTTCTACCTAGAGCATTGGTGGAATCTTTAAAAGTCCTGTGAGCTAATTAAAAATATATTTAATCTTTATCCACTAATCTTGTAAATCCCTATAATGTGCAATAGAAAGAAGGATAATCTTCATTAATATTACAAAGCTTAAAGCTTACAAACAGGAAGCTGATGTATAAAATCAAAGGTCTGTTTTCTACAGACATTTTTTTACATACTTTACCATAATACGTAAATCCCAAATAATACCATTCTTAACAGTGAGCATTTCTCATGCTCATTTCTATTCAGGGTTGAAAGTGGAAGACAAAAAGTGAAGACAAGGACGTACGGGTAAATAAGCAAACATTAGGCTTGTCAATGGCCTTAAATCTAGTACATAGGATCAATTATGTATAACACTATAATAAATGGCAAAATGCAATAAACATGGTTATACAGAGAACAAAGAAAAATATAATTGCCATGTCTATGAAATGTAGAATAGGATTTATATGAGAGATGGGGAAAAGTGGAGATTGTGTAAAGAATTTTTCAAACTAAATTTTTAGATAAAATAACAACAATCTGCTTCCCTGCCATTTACCTCCTCCATCAATAGACTCACAGTAGTTTCATCTCATTTCATCACTACAACATTATTGTTTCCTGAAATCAACTTCTAGAAACTGGAATGACGAGAACATCCAAATTGACATGTATCAACTGCTTCATACATTTGCTAGATACTTTACATAGAGTCTTGTTCAATGGATGAATATAATGCTCATAGACTTTAAAATACAACTTTCCTTTGGAAATATTTTCGATATGTTGCACTAGAATCATATTTTTCTTGTCTTCTGGGGATATTCTGTTTCCAATGAGGCTAACTGGATTTTAGAGAGCAGCAGGTTGACCTCCATCTTGGGAGAAGTATGAGGAGCATGTTATAGTGGGATATTATTTACCAGAAATAACTGAAAACCTCACTGACAAGATGATCCTACAAAGGACAAAACATGTTAATAATGATACTAAAACAATTGCAAATGCACTCTAAAATGAAAGAGCGTAACACTCTTGGACTAGCTGACAGGATACAATAATAATTTAGTAAGCTATCTTTTATCTATTGTACCTCATTCCTAAAAACACATTGAAGCTATGTTGAAAACTACATTACAAGTTATTGCTGCACTGAGCCTCAATAACTTGTAAAATGCCAGCAATGCACCTACTATAAACACATTGAAAAAGCATCTTAGTACATTATTGCCTCCAGGAGTGGAGACCATGTTTATGGAATTGGGAAGTTATGACCCCATCTGTTATGTACGTCAAACAGCTTACCCTCTTGTAAAAATGCTGCCATGAAACTCCACACATATCAAGCAGGGATAGTGGAACTTGGTGTGGGGGATGAAATAACAACACTTTCTTCTGGGTTCATTTCTCTTACTTACTCACAAATGTGGTTAATATACTGTGGTTAAAATAATATCTCATGTGAAATATTAACCATTCTTCTTTTCCTTAGAGGGCTCTCCTAAGCCGTGTTCAAATGTAGTATTAAAAATTCACTCCAATTTAAAGCACCAGCAAATGAATCACATGAAAAAAGAGGAAAAATTTCCTTTTATGAATTTAAAATTTTGTTCTCTCTAATTTCTGCTTCTTGGCTTTTCTGTGATTGAAATAACTCTGCTATACATGAATTACATCCTGTCCTCTAATTTAAGGTCTTACTACTCATATCTATTCACAGACAGGCTAGTATAATGTGGGGTGTAATGAGAAATACAGAATGTTGGGGAGAATAGCCAAGATGGCTGACTAGAAGTGAGACTGAGGGGTGAGTAAATTCCAGCTCCAGTGAACCATCCAAGAAGCAAGGGTGACCCACTGAGAGTAGAGCAGAGATGGGGGAGCCAGGATTGCTGCCTGTGGGAGACTGACATAGAACCAGGGGAGGCTCCCTACCATGGGGAAAGACTGAGTGAATGAAAGCCCCCGGGACCCACACTTCTGACATGGACATTAGAAACTGATCCCTTCAGACAGCCCTACCCCCACACCCCCACCACCCCATGCCACCCTCCAGCCTGACATAGAGAGCTATCTGGAGAGTCTAGGGAGAACCACTGCTCAAGCCCACATAGAGCCCCATGGGCTTTGGATTCCTGGGCACCCCAGCTGCAGCTGCCATAGCTCTACCAACAAGAGAGGCCAGTCTCTCTCACATGCCCCTAGGATAATGGTCACATACATGGTGCTAAGGAGTCTGGAGGCCCCACCTCCCCAAGGCCCACTGGATTGGGCCCCCAGTACAGCCACCTCACCCCTGCCTAAGCACTCTGGTGGTCATGCTATGTATTTCTTTGGGACAGACCTCCCACAGGTAACTCATAGGCTTCCTATGACTGCTGCTGCCATGGAATCCACCCTTACTGTCCTCAGCCAAGCTAGGGAACAAAGAGTCCCAGAACTGTCACAGGCCTCCAAAACTCCATACTACAGCTGCCAAGAACCTCAGCTGCAGGCAGCTGTAGTATGAAAAGGTAGCCAGACTGTTTCCACAGGGATCACTCCACCTGCTGCTCCTCGCAGAGCCGGGCCTCCCAGCTTAGGTCTCCAGTGCAGCCAACCCACCCCCACCCAATCACTTCAATCAGTGACAGCTCTGCTTTCCTCTGGGGTGGAACTCCAAGAGACAATCTACAAGTCCTCTGCCATGGTCACCACTGTGGTACCCACCCTGGCTCATCCCAGGCTAGTCACGGAACAAAGACCCTGATTGCTTTCATCCACCTACAACACACTGAAACTGTCCTACAGAGAGGAGGCCAGTCTTCCTGTCTAGCCCCCATCTTACTTGCTTTTAACCAGGCAGGGTCTCCTGGTTTGGTCCCATAGCACAGCTGCCTTACCCCTGGATTATCACTCTGACCAGCCATGGCTCTGTATTTCTTTGGAGAAGAGTTTCAAAGAAACAACCAACAGGCCCTCTGTCTTTGCCACTAGGAAGGGGTCAAAGAACCAGATTGCTTTGTTCACACCTCCAGCCCCCTTCAGCCACATTGACCAGATTGATTCACAGTTGAATTCTACCAGACATACAAATAACTGATACCAATTTTACTGAAACTATTCCTGAAAAGCGAGGAGGAGGAGCTCCTCTCTAACTCATTTTATGAACCAAGCAACAGCCTAGTACCGTATATGTCAGAGACATAACAAAAAAAGAAAACTTTAGGCCAATATCCTTGATGAATGTAATTCAAAAACTTCTCTGCCAGATACTAGCAAACCAAATCTAGTAGCACATCTAAAAGCTTATTCAACACCATCAAGTAGGCTTTATTCTTGTAATGGATGGCTGATTTGACATGAGGAAATCAGTAAATGTGACTTACCACATAAACAGAATCAAAAGCAAAAACTGTATGACCATCTAAGTAGATGTAGAAAAAAGTTTTTGATAAAATCCAACATACCTTCATAATTAAAAAATAAATAAATAAACTAGGCATTGAGGGAACAGACCTGAAAATAATATGAAAAATCTTAGACAAACCAATAGCTAATGTCACACTTGTATAAGCTAAAACCATTGCCCTTGAGAACTAGAACAAGACAAGGATTCCCACTATCATCATTCCTATTCAGCATAGTACCAGAAGTCCCAGCCAGAGCAATCAATCAAGATAAATAAATAAAAATCATACAAATAGGAAAATAAGAAGTCAAACCATCTCTCTTCACTGACGATTTGAAAACTCTAAAGACTCCACCAAAAGGCTAGTGGAACAAAAAAAATGAATTCAGGAAAGTTTGAGGATACAAAATCAATGTACAAAAATCAGTAGCATTTTTATATACCAACAATGTTGATGCAGAAAGTTTAATCAAGAACACAATCTCATTTACAATAGCAACAAACAGTTTTAACACTACTTCTTCAAACTACCAACATCATTCTTCACAGAATTAGGAAAAGCTACTCTAAAATTCATATGGGACAAAAAATGAGCTCGAATAGCCAAAGCAACCCTCAACAAAAGAACAAAGCCAGAGGCATCAAACTACCCAATTTCAAACTATATGTTCAAACTAATATAGCCTTAATATAAGGCTATATTCACCAAAACAGCATGCTACTGGTATAAAAACAGACACACAGATCAATAGAACAGAATAAAAAACTCAGAAGTAAAGCAGCACATTTAAAACCATCTGATCATCTACAAGGCTGACAAAAACAAGCAATGGGGAAAGGACTCTCTTTCCCAGTGGTGTTGGGATATTGGCCTAGTCATGTGCAGAAGAATGAAACTGGACCCTTACCATTCACCATATGCAAAAATCCTACTGGAAGTATCATTCTGGACATTAACCTTGGGGAAAAAATTTTGGCTAAGTCCCCACACGCAACTGCAACAAAATAAAAAATTGACAATTGAGACCTAACTAAAGGCCTCTGCACAGCAAAAGAAACTGTTGAAAGTGAACAGACAATTTATAGAATGAGAGAAAATACTCACCACATATGCATCTGACAAAGGTCTAATAGGCAGAATCTTCAGTGAGCAAGCAAAAAACCAATAGCCCCATTTAAAAATTGGGCAAAAGATATGAACAGACACTTCTCAAAAGAAGACTTACAAGCAGGCAACAAACGTGAAAAAATGCTCACCATCAGTAATCATCAGAGAAATGCAAATCAAAAGCACAATGAGATACCATCTCATATCAGTGAAAATGGCTATTATTAAAAAGTTAAAAAACAACAAATGCTGGTGAGGCTACAGAGGAAAGATAAAACTTATACACAGTTGGTGGGAGTATAAATTAGTTTATCCACTGTGGAAAGCAGTTTGGAGGTTTTTCAAAAAACTTAAAACAGAGCCACCATTTGACCCAGCAATCCCATTACTGGGTGTATTCAAAAAGAAACATAGATCGTTATACCCCAAAGGCACATGAACTCACGTGCTTGTTGTTGTGCTATTCACAATAGCAAAGACATGGAATCAACCTAGATGCCTAGCAATGGTCTGTTGGATAAAGAAAATGCGGTATATATGCACAATGGAATACTATTCATTCAGAAAAACTAATGAAATCGTGTTCTTTGCAGCAACATGGATGGAGCTGAAGGCCATAATCCTAAGCAAACTAACACAGGAACAGAAAACTAAATATTGCATGTTCTCACTTATAAGTAGGCGCTAACCATTGAGCATGTATGGACATGAATATGGGAACAAAAGACACTGTGGACTACCAGTGGCAGGAGAGACGATGTGGGGTGGGGGCTGAAGAGCTACCTATGGGGTACTATGCTCACTACGTGGGTGCAATATACCTGTGTAACAAACCCACACATGTGGCCCTTATATCTAAAACAAAAGTTGAAAGTCAAAAAGAATAGTAGGTAATAAATTTAGAACTCAATTACATGGATTAGTTAACTCTAAAAATTTGGGAGAAGTTTTAATGTGCTGTAATTTATCCTCTTTTATCTTATCATGAAATTCCCATGAAGCTACCTGGAAATCTTATAGGAATTTTTGGGATTACTCTATTTTCTCCAAAACGTCTTTAGTCTCCTCAACTAACTACAGCTCCGTATTGACTATTAGTGCCATAGTTTTAGCTGAGACCCTGTGCCCAAAACAACACTGTCAGCTCAGTCTGCTTTATAGTTGTTTCCTGCCATAGCAATTTGCACCAAGTTCATTTTTACTATAGCAACCTAGGGAATTCCAAAAAAGTAGCTGCTAAAAAACAAAACAAAAAGAAGAAAATTCATATGAAATGCATTTTGTTTTGCTGCTTCTGCCCATAATTTATTCTTTTAGAATTGAAGCCTATCTGTGCCTGATTAAAAGAATGTATCTGAGATTAATGTCATACCTCGTGATCCTCCTTTCCATAATCATAGCTTATTGTCTCAAATGTGACCATCTGGCCCATGGAAAATTATTTAATTGCCAGTCAACAAACAATATAGTTATTTCATTTGGGATGTTGAACTAGATAGTACAAGCATACTGATTTAGTAAATTGTAGATAAGTTCTGGCTAGTGACACAATACCACAGTGAAGGTCTGAGAATTTCTTGGTTGAAACCCTCACAGTTGCCCTGGATCATACATTTCCTGAGGCTTGCTGTGTTTCTTTACAATAAATTGTCTTGCTTTTTTGAGCTGTTTGTCACCAGTGCACTAAAATCAAATGCATGCTAATAAACAGTGAATTCTTGGCATAGCTTTACCTGTAAAAGTTGACAGCTCTAGTTTATTATTTTTATAATTCTTAGCAGTTACACACATTACATTTACTGGACTAGGATTTAAATATCAAACACAGTTATAAGCACTGCTATACCTTGGAATGAAGAATAACAAAATGTATAATTTAATATATTTTAAAAAAATACAGAATGTCAGGCTCCACTCCACAACTACTGACTCAAGATTCTTCAATTCAACAAGATACCCAGGTGATCCACCTGCAGATTAAAGTTTGGGGACCACTGCCCTAGAGTCAAGGTAAAATAAGAGGATCAACCTAAAGCGATTAGAACTAACCTAAAGAGGGGTGGTAGAATCTGACAAATATTTATTTGCAATCGTACCTTTATAAAGCTATAGGAAAAATGAACTTGTTATTTTTGTCCTAATGTAGAAAGATGTTCATGATACATGAAGTGAATAAAAGAAATTGTGCAGACTACACATACACACATAGTATATGTCTATTGCTATAATATATATATATGCTACCTATATCATATAACACATGTGACACACACATGAACACTTCCACAGACATACACAAACAAGGATAAAAATAGAAACCGTATACAATAAAATCAGTGGTGCAATGAGATACATGAAATGAGAACTTTCACTTTATAAAATTTCTTAGCAATAGTATTATAGGTAGTGGAGTTCTAAGAAGTTTAAAAAATTTAGAAAATGCTTTTTTTTTTTTTTTAACCAAAACACCACTATCTCTGTTGTTACGTAGCTAATTTTACTATATGCCTCTTATCTTTTTAACAGACCTTTTCTGCCTGTTAGGACCCATATTAAATGACAAAAAAGAAAAATAGGCAGAAAACAAAACAAATTACTTCTTGATAATAAGTCTGACAAATTTGGCAGAAAAAAATACTCTAATAGATAAAGTTTTAGAACTATCTATATACATAAATAACACATAAATACATAAACTAGATTTATTTTTCCTTCATTAAAATAAAAACCACGGACTTTTGTAAAGTATCGGTTTATCAGGAATTTGCCTATAGGAGCCGCCACCTTATCTCCATGGATCAGTCATATTTAGAAGAAAATCTATGTCCCCTTCCTTGGAATTGCACTGCTGTCCTTGTTGCTCTGGCACCCCCTGGTGGTGTGAAATCACACAGACAAGGAGAATGGAGGAATAACCCACCAGGAATCTGTTGTCTAGAAGATATATGTGTTGCATTTTTCAAGTAACTTCTCTGATTGGAACACTTTGAGATGAAAGTGCATTTCGGTTACATTGATTTAGTACTATGGCCTTCTGATAAAGGCACTGTTGGGCCCTCTGTGGTGCAAGCTTCTGTGTGCTTCCTGTGGGTTTTAATATTTAGTAAAGCAGCTGTGCACAGTCAAGTTCAATATCCAGAGATGTAACAGATAAGGTCACAGAGAAAGTCTGAAATACCAGACTCTTAGGAGTAGACACATAGGTGTATGTGTTTGTGTGAATTTTTCCTTTATGTTAGAAATTTTTGCCCTGTGTTTTTTCGGGTAATCATACTGTCCCCAGAAAAGGCTCTTAAAGACAGAACTGTTGAATTGCTACTAGCAAAGGCCTTGAAGTTAGACAAATCTGGACTTGTGTTTATCCTAAAAACTCATTACATATATCTTGAAATCCTTGTCTATTAAGTACACATGATTGAACCAACACATTTGAGTGAGTTATGGGGATTAAACTCTAAAATGCAAATAAAATAATTTTTGAGTTTTTTTCTTTAGGTTTAATACTGAATAACTGAAGATATTTTTTTCTATTATTTAGAAGTCAAACTGTACTAATGGTAAAACATATAGATAGATGTTTCTGCAAAACACATAATAATCATCTAGCAGGTTTTCAGTTTCCGTAAATTATTGATGTCCTGTAAAATACTATGCATTCTGAGAATAGAGATAATCTCCTTGATCATCTCTCCAAAAGGAACCCTTCAGAACTGCAATTTTTTCTAATCTGTTTCTGGGCTGGGGTTGGGGGGGTGTTTTAAGTAATTTTTCGTATCTCTTGAGATATGTTTCATGTCTGTGTTTCTAGGTTGTCTTTCAAGCAGATGAGGGAAGAGAACAATAGCTCCTCTCCCAAGAGTCAGGGATGTGGTTTGACATTGCAGGGCTCTAGTAATTGGAGTCACAAAAGTACTGAGTCAGCCCAAGTGGCAGAGAGGGAGTTTCAGAGCACCACTCTCTGAGAACCAGGAGGGATAGCCATCTGCTGTGATTATACTGACATCTGCAACCTCTTCACTGAAGAACACCTGAAAAGTCAATCCTAAGTGGGCCAGCTGCATCAGGTTTTCTCTGCAGACTCTTCTGAGAGGATTGGTGATTATCCAAGTGCAGTTTTTACTTCCTCTCAGGAGTCAAGACCTTTTTCCATTCAAGCACCTCTGTGTATACTGATACTTTGGGGATTTTCTCTAAAACTAAATTGGGTGTTTTTGAACTGAAATCAGCTCTCTGAACTGAAAGCACTGTTTTATAGAAAGATCTGTAAGCTTTTTTTTCCCTCGGTATTTAATCATTCAGAGGTGAGCATTATGTTCACAGAATTATATCTAAAAGTATCAGAATAACATCATTAAAGCAACTACAGATAGCATCTACTGCATGTACCTGCCATTTTGCACACGGATGTGCCAAAGCCGTCGGTACCTCAGGAGCTTTCTATTACATACACACAAACACAAACACACACACACACACACACACACACACACACAGTATGTGGAGGGCCAATTCTTTATATATACTTTCTGTCTACCTCTGAGTGAAGTACTTATAGGAGACACTCAATATTTCTTAATACTTATTTCTTTAGTTACATTACTTACGTATTTTACAAAAGCATCTGTGTATGTATGGCTTATTATAAGCAAGATACTCTTTAAATTGATTTACTAATATTAACTCTCTTATATTTGGAATCCAGAGGTCAGGATTCCAAAAGGACTCTCACTGAGATAAAATCAAGGTGTCAGCATGGCTATGTTTTTTCTGTAGGCAAGAGAGGAGCATCCACTTCCTTGCCTTTTCCAGCTTCCAGAAGCTGCCCACATTTTTGTTTCAGGCCCAGTTTCTCTGTCTTCAAAGTCATGAATGTAGGGAACCAGCCCTGTATCACCCGTAGGTACCCCAAGTTCAGTGGGACAAAGGAATGAGAAAAAGACAGATTAAGAGAGATAGTGGGACCAGGGGGCCATCACTCATTGCTTTGGAAGAGACAGTGAAGGCCTCAAGCTCTGATCATCCACACTATTTATTGATTACAATCACTTTGATCTATAGGGTAGGGGTAGAGTGATGGTGGAGTGAATCAGTGAGCCGGAAGTGAATCAGTGATCCAGACATGGTGTGTCATCCTAAGGATTGAAGGATTGATAACAGTGGCAGTTTGGGAGTTTCACAAAACAAGAACATGTGGTTATCTTTAGCCTATTATCTATGAGCAGCTGGTGGAACTCGGGCCTCTCAAGGAGCCTACAAGTCTGGCTACTTCATAGTGCTACAAAGGGGTTTTACGTCCTTGAGCTCAATGTTTATGGTAACAGAGCCCAGGTCACCCTGCACCGTAACATGAGGCATGGAGAGGCCTGCCTCCTCAGAGGCTGCAGTTTGTTGTTCCTTGTTTATATGTTACTCATAACCAATTTATGTAGGCACTCTGTAAGTCCTTTCTCCTTTGCTGCTCTTCCCAACAATCCATGGCCGGTCATGTCTTTATCATGCTACATCACTCTGGCCTCCATTACATCTTTGCTCTGACTCTCATTCCTATTTCACGTTTAAGGATTACCTCCCTCTCTAATGATGCTTAGTCACATCTGCAAAATACCTTCTGCCATGTAAAATAACATACAGGTTCTGATGATTAGGACGTGAACATCTTTAGGGATTCATTATTCTAGCTACCACAACTGCTATAACTATTCTTATTTTATATATGAGAAAATTGAGACTCAGAGAAATTAAGGAATTTGTCCAAGATCACAGTTACTAGCAGCACAGTGTGGATTTAAACACTATCAGTTTAGCTTTGGCATCTGCTTTTTTTTAACAACCTCACAGTTTAATGTTTGTGGATTGAAAAAGAGATAAGGAAAAAGTGAAGAAAAAAGGAGCCAGAGAGATGATATTTTCAATCTATTCATTCATATACAATAAAGCCAGCTAGCATTTAACAAGTTAAACTCTTACTTTCTGTAACATGGTGATTACATAAAGATACCATAATAATAACAGCAAAACACAATACAAAGATCTTAAAAAGAAATAATATCCCCAAATAATGAATATAGGCTGCTGATATTGTTGGTTGCTGCACTAACTGCCTGAGAAGGGTTGAAAGACACTAAGATAGAAAGAAAGAATCACAGTAAAAGAGATGATGGAGGATGTGCAAAAATAATGCAGAAAGTTCTGATAAGAAGAAGAATGTGAGGTGTCTCTGAAGGGGCAATAAAGATGTGGAATTGGGTAGAAACCACAAAATTAGAAGAGTATTTTAATTAGCTATTCAAAAATGTGTGTAAAACAGGATTATTTCTTTTTTTAACTTTATTTTAGGTTCAGAGGTATATGTGCAAATTAGTTATATACATAAATCGTGTGTCACAGGGGTTTGATGTACAGAATATTTAGTCATTCAGGTAATAAGCATGGAACCCAATAGGTAGTTTTATCATTTTCACCCTTCTTCCACCCTCCACCCTTGAGTTGGCCCAAGGGTCTATTGTTTCTTTCTTTGTGTTCATGTGTACTCTATATTTAGCGCCCAATGATAAGTGAGGATAGGTGGTGTTTGGTTTTCTGATTTTGCATTCATTCGCTCAGGATAATGACCTCCAGCTCCATCCATGTTGCTGTAAAGAACATGATCTCATTCTTTATTATGGCTGCATAGTATTTCATGTTGTATCTGTGTGACACTTTCTTTATCCACTCTACCACTGATGAGCATTTAGGATGATTCCATGTCTGCTAATACGAGAGGTGCTGTGATCAACATAAATGCGCATGTGTCTTTATGGTAGAATAATGTATACTCCCTTTGGTGTATACCCAATAATAGGATTCCTGTATCGAATGGTGCCTCTGTTTTAAGTTATCTGAGAGAATACTGAACTGCTTTCCACAATGGCTGAGATAATTTACATTCTCACCAGCAGTGTATAAGCAAGCGTTCCCTTTTCTTTGCAACCTCGCCTCACCAGCATCTGTTATTTTTGACTCTAGCAATAGCCATTGTGATTATTGTCAGATGGTATCTCATGTGGTTTTGATTTTTATTTCTCTAATGATTATTGATGTTGAGCATTTTTTCATATGCTTGTAGAATGGGTATCATCCAGCAGTTTCCATGGCCAAAATAGACAAGACAACCAAACTCATTTAATGTTTAAGGCTTTTCAATGTTTGTGTCAGGGTATGTTGCAATTCCAGGTTGAACTCTGGTATGAGATCCTTGTCTAATTTGTAGATAAAATACTGAACTGAAACCAGAGAGTGAGTGCATAGCAGAATACGCTCAGTAACATTAATTAATAATTGAAGTTAACTTCACCAAAGTCAGGATACAAATTCTCTATCTGCAGTTAAATAAAAGTAAAAGCATGGCAAATATACCCAAATATGAAAGCATTCCAGGCACCATTAAGTGATGTTGTTTGTCACATTCTCCAATTATTTACCCCTTTACAGAAAAAAAATTAGATACTTTCCCAAAAATATTTCATTATTTAACAAATATTAGACACACTCCCACCTGATAAGCATTGTATAAGTATGCACAGATAAAGAATGCCATGTTCCCAACTCACATGCATGTATTTAAGATGTAAGAGGAGTATTTTAAACAATACAAATATTTGTGAATAACATTGATTATGTTTTCAAATCAAAAAGCGGCAATCATCAATTATTTTACTGAACATTAAAACCACCTATTAGCAAATACTAATATTTTGAGGTATTTCTATAGACTTTTTCCTTATGAATACATCCAAAGTCTAAGAAAAAAAATTGACTCACATTTTAAACTTTTCAATTTTTTAAAGTTTAACATTTTATTTTGAACAAAATGCCCGTTGTCATTTCTCCATATCATTAAATGTCCTCTTGTCTCATGGCTACATGCTATTCCATTGTATATGCACACCATAATGCATTTAGCTAAGCCAATTTTGTTTGCAATTTAGTGAAAAATTTAGTAGTGGAACTGAAAATGTCTCTAAAACCTTTGCTCCACAACCCCTGCAGTGACACAGTTCCATGATGTTTATCACATCCTTCTGCCAAACTGTGTCGCTTTTGTAGTAGCATTTGCAGTATCCTGAAATTCCATTGCAATGGATAATTTCTTTTTATTAACATGCCATTTCTGAGTCCCGTAAAGTTTCATTTTAACACATAAGGCCTAGAAACATAAGCAATAATGATCACTTCACAAAAGGTTTTGAAAGCATTACTTTTTAATTATTTCTCCTCATCGTATTTGCTTGGTTTCTTTAAAATTACTGACTCTACAACATATTCCAACATCCTCCCATTCACTACCAGCATTGCTTCCTCAAACTCAAACTAGTGAAAAATATCGTAAGAAATGTGTTGTGTATCAACAAAACAGGCAATTCCTATGAAAAATTATTTGGAACACTAAATTGTAGAGTTTAAGCAGTACTGAGAGATGAAATAGAAAATTTTAAAAACAAATTAACACAATAAACAGTCCTAAGTATTCAAATCTAAGGTTGGTTTAAATAACCATAACTTTTCAAAATGTACATACTATGATTAAAATCAGTTTATTTTTACAGATCACATGTAGTTTAGTTCTCAAAGATAATACTTCAAATATCAAAGTACTTTAGTGTAAGGTACTTCAAAGTAAAATCAAGGTACATTACAATACCAGGGCACTATAAGTTTTAAAATACTGATTAAAATACTGATAAAATCGGCAGATGGTATTTCCCTGTTAAAGACTGAAAATGAGGGGTATAGGCAATGATTTTCAGCTACTTCTGTTAGCTCTTTATATAAAGACAATTCTAGGTTGACCCACAATGTAAATTTTATTTTTATGTAAGTGAATAGAAGAGATGTTTCTCAGCAGTCTCTGACTGCTAATAAACTTATACCTCACAAAGGGCTAAAGCAGAATTGGTTTTTGCTGTATCAGAGCTTTAGTGTTTGCAGGATTTTTGTTTGCTTGTTGTTTTGTTTATTCACTCTTAAAATTACTGAGATTTTTGAAAAAAAAAAACAAAAAACTGCTTTTCCTCTGAAAGGCCTTGCCTACACCTTTAGTAAGCCATTTCCTGGTCTTAGGGATAGTCCCATTTCACCTAAGCAAGAGCTCCATGCCCAAATAGCTCAGCCACTGTGTCGTTGTTTTAAAAGAAAATAGGTCTCGACATCTAAGACACAGGTCTTTATTTACCTTGATTTTAATCACTGGAAGACATGCATTATTTACCTATAGGTGGGAGTGAAAGAGCAGGTTTGTACCTGCTGTAGCAGTGGATTACTATGGAATTTAAAAATCAGGACCAGGGTGTACAAAATGCAGAGTACTAGGGCTCCTTATATACCTGTGAAATCTAAATTAAACACAATCCCTTCTGTAGATAAATATTCAATACTATTTTTAATATAAGCATAAGAAAATATATATTTTGAATGTCATGAGTTTATTTTCTTCAAGTATTAGGCAGGCAAGGAATGACAACATGGTTTGGATAATGAAGCAATTCCAAGGTACTGCATAATTTCACTACCAAAACAGCCACTATTCCCACTTTCACTAATATTCATTTCTATTTCATAAAACAGCTTCCAAGTTTGGAGTGTCTCTTCTGGAATAGACAATGTGATAAGTGTTTAATACACGTTGTCTCTATTGTACTTTTTAGTGTCACTGAGAATTGCCAACATGTTCAAAATGAAGGCATATGGAGGCGGTGCACCTTCACTTTTTTGTCCCCAGGGTCTCTGTCACTTCATTAGGCTACACTGTCTATCCATTTATACAAATCACATATAGTGTTTTTTAATGCAATGTGTCTACCCCTTTCTTATAAAAGTAAATCATCTAGACTTAGGAAGCTGGCTTACTACCCACATCAGGGCTTAGCCCGCATCCTATACCTCCCGCTATGCATCAGTTACAGACAGTGATGAACATCTGAACTTGAATACTACTCTGCAAAGCCTCCCCTGTAGCTTATATCCGGATTTATGCATGCTGTTACTATACAACTTTGAATTGTAATCACTTATATTCCTCTCATTATGCTAGAGTGCAAGGTACTTAAAGATATAATCCATGCTTTTCATCCTTGTGTTCCCAGTTCTTAATACATTGACCAGGAACAAATAGGCATTACATAAATGATTGTTGAATAAATTACTGTGTCTCCTCAAGGAAGAAGATTTCCTGTGAATAGACAGGGGCTGCCCCCCGGCAAGTCTGGTCTAGAAAGAATGGCTGACACTGCAGAGCTGTCAAACAGTTGCTTGGGGGTGATCTCTTAATTCTGTGCAATTGTTTAAGAATTTCATTCTCAATTAGTATTTTCTTATACATACATTACTTCATTCAATCTAGCCATACCACAGTTTACTTTTTCTGATATAATTCTCCTTTAAAATACCATATTCATAATTTGGTGCAGATTCTAGAGATGAGGATGTGATCCTTGGAAATCAATGTCTATAATGGTCAAAATTAGTTGATCAGCGTTCAGGAGAAGGATGAAATTGAATTGTCTAAAGATGTTATGGCTTATTCAAACGCAGTGTTGAACTTTGTGTGAGTGTATGTGTGTGTGTGTATGTGTGAGAAAGAGAAAAAAAGAGAAGTATACAGCAGAAGTGAAGCAGCATCAGATTTTGGAAGGTAATTTTAACACATAGGGTTATGTGACTGAAGTACAATTTTTCATAATCTTAAAAATTGAGAAGTCTTGTAATAGCAGTAGGACACAGAAAAGGTAAAGTCTCCAGCAAATGATAGTATCTGGAAAAAATCTGTAATCAATTATAGTTAAGGTTGAGCTGTACTAAGTTATTAGCAGATATGAATAAAGATAGAAGTGTTTTCAACTATATTTATCAGAATGAAACAGAGACCCCATCATTCCCTATATGATGAAATACATTGAGAATATTAAATTTCACAAATGAGATATAACATTTGGTAGCACAATAGGTTGACTATTGTCAAGAATAATCTAATATATATTAAAACATAACTATAACTGTGGAATTGGAATGTTTCTAACAAAAAAAATGATAGATGCTTGAGGTGATGAGTACCCCAATTACCCTAATGTGATTATTATACATTACATGCATGTATCAAAACATCACATGTATACCATGAATATATACACCTAATATGTACCCATAATAATAAAAAACTTAACAATGTTAAAAATGATGTTATATTTCTAAATTTTTTTCCTATTTCTAATTCTAAGACACAGCAGTGTATTTTAAATTTTATTAAGTACTGCTCTTGGGATTTGGGAAACTAGATATCTACACAACTTAAGCCAGTTAGGTTGTATAACATTATGTCACCAAAGAGCTCTACTGGTAGCTCTACTTTTATCTGTTTAATTAAGCTTCTTTGTAAGCCTTTGAAGAAAATAAAGCATTCTTGCAAAACAAAGCAAACAAAATAGTATCTAAAAATTTATCCATCAATATACAAATAGAAAAACAGGAAGAAAAAAAAGACAAACATCTGGGTATTTGAAACAGAGAATAGGTTACTCAGTTGATAGAAGAGCCTGAAAAAACCAACAGCCTTCAGGGAAACAACCCAAAAGCAGCAACTACAGTAAGCCAGTCCTTCCATGCCCAGGCAAGAGGAACAAAAGAAAACGTGAGCTAAAAAGAACTTAGGACTTGGTGTCACCTGATCTTTCTATTTCTGAGCTCCACCTTCTTTTCTGTAAAGCACATTTTCCCACTGACCTCTTAAAAATGACTTTTTGGTTGTGTAATAAGCTTTTGAATAGACTAATACATTCAACCAGGTTTCCCTACTTGCTCTTGAAAATATCACTGTGGCAATGAGTGGGGCATCCTGACAACTAAGGCTTAGGTCATGTGCCTTATGCTTACTCCCAGGACCAGCAGTGTGTTATTTCAATGATAGGGATATGGAATCAGCTTTAACAAAACCACAGGGTCTGAGATTATCATGGGATAAGAGTGGGGAGGGGAGGTAGGTGCTTTCCAAAAGAAAGGATGCTTCAAGACCAAACAACACATTTAGTACCATTAGACATATTCATGTGAAGATTAGCTTACTAGAGAGTTATACTCTGTTCATAGCATATTAACTGTAACTCCACCCACACAAAAAGCATATTGGAAAATGAGTGAGCTACTAAATTAGAAACGATCTCGAGTCCTTCACATTTGTACATATTTTAAAATTAAAACACTATATACTCTTGTTATTTAAATATTACTGTTAAACTTTATGACGCTTTTATATGACACATACCTGTCTATTGGAACCGCAATTTAAATCTGATGTTTTAAAAAGCAGTAGTAGCAACTCCACGTCTTTTTACAGCAACATCAGCATTAACCAATGCTTTAATTGCATAGCCAATTAAAGTGTCCACAACTTATTTGTGTGTGTGGCAAAATTGGAAGAATGAGGAGCAGCAGCCTTTCTGAATTATTACTGGCTTCAGCAAGGAGCAATGGCAACTACTGTATCAGAAAAAGAAAAAGAAAGGCAAAAGCTGAGGATAGGGAAGGTCATTCCTGCTGTCAGCAATTATTTTGAAGGGGTCACCTTGATGGAATTGGATTTCTAAGTTTTTTTCCTATTTTTAATTCTAAGACACCTATATATTAATAGCATGTGTAGATATTCTCAACTGAAAAGAATTCCGGTGTCTCAGTCAAAGCCAGGTTTTCATCTAAGTGGGTAGTTACATATTTATGTATGATATTTGTAATTCAAGTGGTACATACTGTAAAATATCCATATTAAGTTAGTTTTACCTCTGAAAGATATGCACCGTAACTAGTCTTATGAAATTATGAGTTTTTAATTTTGCCAAGTTTATATTATTCAACAGCAGTAGAATTTTTAAAAACTGCAAAGAAGCTTCAAAAAGTAATTAGAAATCAACATCATATTATAGGGAAAATAAGCATAAAATTCACTAGCAGCTTTTTATTACCTACATCGTGCATAAATACTACAATAATAATACACATGACAGAGAGTGTCTGCTTAGTTATCACAATATTGTAATCCTGAGAAGTTTTTCATTCAAATTTCATTTCAGAGGAATATAAAAATAATAAAGCAGTAAAATTAAATAGCAATGGAAAATAATGAGAGAAGGAAAAGGCATTAGTTATGTGAGTAGGAAAGTGTTAGAATGCTTTAAAGTGAAATTACGCTTGCAATATATGGAAGATCAATGAGGCACATAGAAAAAAATTGTATGAAAAGTGTAGATTTTAATATTACATGAATCATTTCGTAAGTTGAAGGAATGAGATCTATGACTCAAAAAGTGATAAAAGAGGAAGTTACTATGTATGAAAGCATATTTTGATTGTGTTTACAGTGATTTCAAAAATTAAAGACATTTTCCAAAAATGAAATTGAATTCATCATCATTCATTACCTGCAGTTTAAATTATTTTTAAATTAAGTCATTTCTCTACATTCTTCAAACCACTGCCTATAGGCAGCATTAAACCTACAATTGTCTACAATCGTTATAGAAAAGTATGTGCAAATTCATAGCCATCAGCTTTGGCTTCCATAGTATATTTTTCTGACTCTGCTCATGAACATTAAGAATTTGGTTCTTCTGAATGCTTATTTTAATTGATACTATTTGATACACATTGAGTTTTTTTTAGAGAAATGGAATTTCATTCACACTTATGAAAGCAGGCAGCTAACATCAAACTCAAAAGACATTGGTAACTGATAATCCATTACATACATCTCCTGAGGTCTGTGTTTAGAATATGAAATATATAGATCATAATATTACACATTGAACCATATTTGATTTTGTTCTCTGGACCCTTGATAATCAACAAATTCTAGAAATAGAGGTCTATAGGACAAAGCTCCAAATGTAAAGCTATACCCTTCCTGTTTTCTGCCAGATGTAATGGTAGTTTTAACATTGTCCATATATAAAATTAATATTTATCCATATCAGGAATCATTGTCATGCTATAATTTGAATTTTTGATGATGTAAGTTAATGGTATTTGCCAATTCCTCTGTCACATAAATGTTTACTTTCCAAGACTGGCATAAATTACCCAAGGCTCTTCCTTGAGAAAAAAAAAATTGCCCAAGTTGGGAAATAATCATGTTCTTATTTCTTGTTTTTGCTTTGTATTTATTTTTGCACCACTGCTTTTACCAATGAAAGTTCTAATCTTGATAAAATTTCAGACTTCAAATTTTACCTTTCAGAATAAAACTTTCCCCAGATCTTCATGAGTGTGAAAATGTTTGACTTTGTTTATACACAGAACTGGGGGGAAGCACTAACATTATAGTTCCACAAATTATTTCCAAGAAAATGATTGAGTTTTTTAAAAATATAAATTAAAAATATCTTATTTTGGTTTATAATTTTCTGCCACTGTAAGACAACGAAATGCAGATACAGATACAAAAGTACAAAAATATAAAAAACACAAAAAGTATTTTTGGTGTATATTTACTGTACAGAAAATGTTAGTAGAACACAGAAAAATTCTGTAATATATACTAGAAAAGCCAAACTCAAGAAGGTTATTACAGTCAATTTTCAAGTAATCTACTGAAATTATTTCTGAAATAAATGAGTGTCAGCTACTGAAAAGAGGAATATGCTATAAACGATATTTAACATTTCTAATACATGCAGTTTGTTATGTTGAAATAGAAATAATATGATTATTCATTGTCCTCTGGGGTTAAACAACACAGGTACTATTTACCCTTCCATATAAGCCTACTTATTTTTAATCACTAGGTATGTGATTCTTAGTTGTCTATAAAGAGCAAAGAGTGACATATTACCTAGCTGAACTCAGAGGAATAGGACAGATAATTTCTTCAATTAATGATTCTACAAGTAGTATTCCTTCTAAGAATCATGTAGTATAGTAATATAAATAATTTACAATGAACACATTAGTTGCATATAGAGATATTTGCCACATTAGGTGAGTGTTTTTGAAGTATGTATGTATATGTCTATGTGTGTGTGTGTGTGTGTGTGTGCCTATGTTTGCTTTTTTTTGAGCACTTATGCTGTTCCTAAGAATGAGTGTTGGAAATATGAGAGTAAGCAAAATAAAAAATGCACTTGCTCTCATGGACATAAATAGATGAGGCAGAAAATACATAGGCAAAATATGTAGACAAGTAATTACTAATTATCTAAAGGAGCTTAATTCTGTTAATTGAGTGGAGATTGACTGCTTAGGTGGCCTTTCAGAAAAGAACTGAATGACACGAAAGTAAACCATAATTAGCACCAGGAAGAATGAAACAATTACTAATACCTGATCCATTGCCTTAAATTCTTCACTGTCTCAGAGAAAAGACAGACATATGTCCAGTCATACAGGATAGATATAATACGTGCCATTGAAAAGTAAAGAAAGGTATCAGAAGGACCCACAGGGTGAAAATGATTTTCATCTTGAAAAATGGAGAACTTTTATGGAGAACATGACATTAGCACAGTATACTGCAAAATATCTGGATGAACTCATTAAGTGAATTTTACCAAAATCCTAAAATGCCATATGAATAGAAATATGAATGAAATAAAATAAAATGTAGGGTTTCATCAACAGCAGCAAGTCTGTACTATTGAATATTGATTTCATATTTTAGAAATGGCCAATATTAAACTAGAGGCAATTCTAGTTTGATAGAACTTCTTTGGACAAAATAAAACGTGACAAAAACAAAAATAAAGTGTTTCATTACCTGAGACACCACGCTAGCCCACTGATCAGAACTCTGAAGACAGAGGTTGGGAATCTGAAATATTATCAAGCTCCCCAAGTGATTTGTGTGGATAACATCTTTTAGAATCACAAGTTCAGCACAGTATTTACCCTCCCATCTATTTAAACTAATTACATGTCCTTTTCTTTTCAAAGTGCTGAAAATCTGGGGATGCTGACTGCCCAGAGATTAGCACATTACACATAGCAGCATTGCAAACTCAGGTCTTCTTTGTCCAAATTAACAGAAAAATTTAATTTAAAAATTAAGTTAGACTTTTTTCTTAGTTAAAACAGAATTCTCCTTAAGGCCCTTTTTTTTTTCTGAAACACCAAACGTTTTCTTCTGGTATATGTGGGAAGAGCTCCTACATTGTTGTCAGAAATGCTCTCTTGTCAGTTTTTAGATATAAAAAACTGATTATTCTCATTCTCTTTGACCCAATGGCCAGATAACATGAATCTGATAGTCTCAAAGCTTTTCTGATTTAATTTACTGTTCTTTTTTTCTTTATTTCTTGCTCTCACCATTACCTTCCTTCACATTCCATTGCCTCTCTGGTCTAGAATTAAATGGTCCTTCCTTTTTTCTATTTCCTCCTAGAGATTTTCTGCCTCACTACAATTTAATACTTTTGTATGTTTATCTTTATGCATTATATATATATATATATTTTGATCCTGTTTACAGAAACTGGGCAACATAAATGTATATAAGAAGATATATAACCTGTTCATCATAAGGGATACAATTTGAGCAGGAATAGGAATTCCTGTTACCTATCAGAAAATTTCCTGGAGAAGGTGTAATTGGTGTTGTAGAGTCACATGCAAATCTCTTGTTCCCAAGGGAAAACTGAGAGATGGATACTGTTACCATAAGAAGAAACCAATCCATTCAGTGCCCTAGATATTTATATTTCTTATTCCAGCAACCTGCACTATCACTCCCAAAGCAGTTCACTTATAGTTCTTTTGGCTTCAGTGACTTTACAATTAATACACTGTTAACAAAGAATACATTTACAGTCTACAGTAGATTAAAAAGGGATCACTTACACATGATATTTTGGAGAAGAACATGCTGTATATAATATAGTGTGGTGAAGTAGTACTGATACCATCTCTCCATGCTTCTTGCTAACTGAGTTGATAGTAATAGTCACAGCTGTCAAGTTTAATATCTAAGTAATTTCAAAGCCACAAAGTGCATTATCCAGTATGAAAAACTTTCATAAAAATCACTTATAGATAAGTCAAAATGGAAAAGTCCTGGAAAGGATATAAAATTATTTTAAGGCAAAATTGTTTCTATATAAGCTTGATTATGTACTTTTTCACCACCTACCATGTTCTGAAGTTCAAGGCCTGAGTTTTTCAAATTAACACCTCATGCTACTTATTAATGAGATTGAAAGGAAACAGATTATTTGCTATTGTCTTTCAAAACATTACTGGACCTTCCTTAATCATTTTTAAGCCATTGAATATTTATCATCTTGGCAGATGTGGGAAAGCAACATCATGGTTGGAGTTCAAAATTAACTTGTTGGAAATAAACCATCTTTAGCCATCATTACATCCTATTTAGATGTGAAAGAATAATAAAGTGCACACAGTTGTTGATATGCAATCTGATCACATTTGTAACTTTCTTACCTGGTATGGCTGAAAATCAGAATGAAACATACCATGTAATATTTTAAATTCAGTATGGACTTATTCTGATAGAGTAATCTCATATTGTCAATCAGGAAAGAGAAAATAAAACAGTATTTACCCCAAAGCTTATAGTACACTGCATTTTGCCTTATTGTTTTGTTGTTGATAGTATTTTATTTTTATATAAATGAAACATCAGAAATACAAATTTGGCCAGGTGGAGTGGCTCACACCTGTAACCCCAGCAATTTGGGAGGCTGAGGCAGCAGGATAGCTTGAGTCTAGAAGTTTAAGACCAGCCTGGGCAACACAGTGAGACAATATCACAAACAAACAAACAAAAAGTGTTGCCAGGTGTGATGGTGCATGCCTGTAGTTCCAGCTACTCAGAAGGCTGAAGTGGGAGGATCACTGGAGCCAGAGAGATTGAGGCTAAAGTAGGCCGTGATCATGCCACTGTATGCCAGCCTGGGCAACATAGGGAGATCCTGTCTCAAAAGAAAAACAAAAGAAAGAAAACGCCTCCATCACTGTGTAGCAGATCCTTTTTTCATTTATTGCCTTTATACAAAATTTAACATCATGTCTGTCACATCTTCTAAGAAAATCAATGGTTACAATATTCTCCAATTTTAATTCAATATCTCTCTTCAATGACGTAATTACTCAGGATCTCACTATGCTTTTATAAGATCCTGTAATTATAATAGAATGCATCTGAACTAGCATGTACATATTCTAGTGTAGAACTGTAACATAAAACTCGGGTTTTAATCTATTGGCATTTAGACGATGAGTCAACTGACTTTCCCGCTTAATATAAGTTTTTGATTATGTTAAAAATTAATTTAGGTGAGGTAATTATTTTTAGCAGACATCCGTAAATAATGCATACCAACTATTAATATACATTTATTCCTTCTTATTCAGTTTTATGAAGCTTGCTTAAATTTTGTAATACATAGTAGAGTAACAGTTCAGAATTAATGTTCTGATGTCAGAGGTTTCAAACAGTCATTCTATGATGTAAAGAAAATCTCATACATGTCATTTAAGGTCTGTGAATTTCAGTTGCCTTATCTGTGAAAAGGGGTGTAAGAAAAAAATGTGTTTACCTCAAAAGCTGTTTTAAATATGATGCATGTGATTGGGGCAGTGGTGGAGGAAAAGTCTTCTCTTACATTGCCTGGCAATTGGTGATGGTTAAGTATCATTGTAACTAAAAAGTATGTTTAAAAAAAAGTTGAGGAGTAATGTCTCATTCATTTACATTAGACCATATTTAACATTCTACTTGGAGTGTTACATATATTCAGTACATGTTTGTGGAATTAAGTCTATGATTTACATTAATGAAATTAAAACATTGAAAAGTTACAATTGCATTGTTTTAACCTTTTTTTTTTCCTATAGTCATTATTAATATCATTAACCAAAGACTTTGAGGAATATGGTAGGTTTGTACTTGCCCTCTTTCTGGTGAGAGGGTTGAACGTTTTAACTCACATAAGACAATAAGGAGACATAACATATATCTGTGCTGAGTGTTTAATTATTAACATGAGATCTTCCAGAGTTCTCACTTCTCTTTGTCAGGACAATCAGCAAGGCTGTATATGGTCCTGCTCTGTCAGCCTGGGGCATTGAGGCCTGAAATCAATAGAGCTTCCCTACTCACACCATGTGTGACCATGTAGTATAAAAGAGAAATACATCTTTTGCATAACACTACTGGGATGTTTAGATATTTTTCCTGGCTTTAATTTAGCTGATCCTATTCTAATTGATACAATGTTCCATCATGTAAATCAGAGTTTAAAGAATTGTAGAGATGGGTTCAGTTAACATTGTTCAAAAGAAGAATGGAAAGAAAGATAGAGACCAAACTTGGATTTAAGAAGGAGACTGCAAATTCAAGGGACTTTAATTCCTGCACTAAGAAGGCCATATATTTGCTTCACACTTCACACTAAGAAGAAAGTAGGCTTTCTTAGTCTTTCCTAGAATGTAACTTTAAAGAGTAGTCCGACTAGATAAAATATAAATATACAATAAAATATAATTATGTATTTTCTAATATATAAATCATACAGTCAATATTATTTTAATCTCAATTAAAAATGTAAAAATATATGTGTACATATTAGAAGACTGTATTTAAAAATGAAAATGGGTGTGTCAAGGTGAATTTCTTAAAGAGTATTTTAAAACTAATATTTTAGAGCCTTCTTGTTTGTTATCCTAATATTTGTAAAATACCTTTCCAATCTTAAGAACTTTAAAATAATATAATACATTGAATCTGTGAAAAGGACAAATCTAAGAATAGACAAAGCCCTGTTCTTCAAACATCATTAAGTTCAACTACCTAAAAATCACATAAACAATTATTGAGACCCATAAAATTCATAGTTGGTCAAATGAATAAATGTCTTAGTGTATTTCACATTCAAGAAAGGAGGAAAAGATTAGCAAAACATCTGCCAAAGTGCATTTCATCTCTAAAACTTTTATTAGTTTAATGGTATTTTATATCATAAGTCATATTTATTTTCTGGCATTTTAAATTCAGTTCAACTTAGGCTTAACATAATATCTGTGGCTATGTAAAAGAGATGTAGAGTCAAAAAATCACATAAGAAATTATTTTGGTATAATGTGTGAGAAACCCTTATTAAAGAATTATAAATTAGATGTGTTTAGGCAATCAAAAAGTTTTTGCTTATAAACCTACTAATAAGTATATAATGAAAGTCCCAATTTTCTCTTGCCATGTAAAAATGCACCTCAAATCACTGGCTTAACAGTAATCATTTATTTTGTTTGTAATTCTGCAGGCCGATAGGGCACAGGTAGGCAATTATCACTCTGGATGGCTCATACAATTGCAATATGAAGGTAGCTGGATTTAGGACCATCTTGAAACTTTTCTGGTTATATTTCTAATATGTAGCTTGGGAAAATCAAATAGCAGGGGACAAGTAGTACTAGGGCTCCTCTAGTTACCTCTCTGTCTCTATGTGGTCTCACCCTTGGGTCTCTCCATAGAGTCACTGGGTAGCTGGACATCCTACACTGGGGCTCCAGGCTCTCAGAGCAAGTGTCCTAGAGACACCAGCAAAGGCTGCCTAAATGGCCTTTTCTTTTTTCTTCCTTTTTTTTTTTTTTTTTTTTGAGACAGAATTTGGCTCTGTTGCCCAGGCTGGAGTTCAGTGGTGGGATCTTGGCTCACTGCAACCTCAGCCTCCTTAGTTCAGGTGAGTCTCCTGTCTCAGCTTCCAAAGTAGTTGGGATTGCAGATGTGCACCTCTACAACTGGATAGTTTTATTGTATTTTTAGTAGAGATGGAGTTTCACCATGATGGTCAGGAACTCCTGACTCCCGAGGCAATCCACCAGCCTCAGCCTCCCAAAGTGCTTGGATTACAGGCATGAGTCATAGCGCCTGGCCCTAATTGGCCTTTTCTAACCTACTCCTAGAAGTCACACAGCTTCTTGTCTATTTGCTGAAGCGGTCAAGAAAACTCATCCAGGATCAAGTGGAGGGGACATTTTTTCTGCCTTTTGATGTAAGGGGTGTCAAAGAATTAGCAGACATATTTTTAAACTATCACTGAGATACAAATCAGCGTTACAGGATTAGACAGCCAGTACAATGAAAATGTAAACGTTTGAAGATCTGCAATCCAAAGCCTTTGAATTCTGTTTCACCTGAAAGCAGTCACTACGCAGCATTGTTTAGCACACTGAACCAGGACTGTTAGAGTGAGTTTCTCACGATTAAACCCCTTAGCACGGAATAATTTTACTGAGCAAGCAATTTTCTATCACCTGATGTTTCCTCTGCTTCTCCAGCTGCTGAGGCATCAATTGTCTTGAATTTCACTCCCATTCAAAGCAATAATGTGTTATTGACGGTGAGACATGCATGCCTGGCATTTAGAAATCCCGCAAGGCAGCTGTTTTGTTTCTTGAAACCATTAAGCTGATTACAGAAGACAATTAAATATGATATTTGTTTGAGACCAAATATCACAGGACTTGGCAGGCTGTACAATTAGAGTTTTGAAAAAAAAGTGGTTAAAAGAATATTATTTTTTGTTGAATGGCACAGTAATATACCAAGTAAAGTTTTGACAGTTCAGCCAACATCTGAGCAAAGCAACTGTCAGAGGCGTGTGAACCAGAGCAACTCCATCTTAAATAGTACGTGGGTAAAATGAGGCTGAAACCTACTGGGCTGCATTCTGAGACTATTAAGGAATTCTAAGTTACAGGATGAGATAGGAGGTCAGCACAAAATACAGATCATAAAGACCTTGATGATAACATCGGTTGCAGTGAAGGAGCCCGCCAAAACCCACTAAAACCAAAATGGCCACAAGAGTGACCTATGGTTGTCCTCACTGCTACAGCCCCTCCAGCACCATGACAGTTTACAAATGCCATGAGATTATAAGGAAGTTACCCTATATGGTCTACAAGGGGAGGCATAAATAATCCACCCCTTGTATAGCGTATCATCAAGAAATAACCATAAAAATGAGCAACCAGCAGCCTGCGCTCAGGGCCGCTCTGTCAATAGAGTAGCCATTATTTTATTCCTTTGCTTTCTTAAGAAACTTGCTTTGACTTTGCACTGCGGACTCACCCTGAATTCTTCTTTATGCAAGATCCAACAACCGTCTCTTGGGATCTGGACTGGGACCCTCTTCCTGTAACACAACTATTGATTATTTTTTAGAAGCTGGCTGCCATTTAAGTGGGACAATTAGTTAAAGACTGAGAATAAGCACAATCTTGCAGAGCTGCTGCTGCTGCTGCTGCCCTGTGCCTAATTTAAATCTTTTAAAAGCCACACAGATTCTAAGTCTCTAGAGGAAAAACTCAGAGGAAATTTGTCAAGGCTGCTATGCTTAACGTTTCAGGAAAAAAAAAAAAAACAACTCTAGCTCTCTTCAGATATATCTTTTAAAACTAATAACATTCTAATTATAGAGAGAGTAAGGTTGCAACAAGCAGCTGAAAGCATTTTGTGGATTTAAAAAGCAAATTAAGTTCAAGAAACACAGCTAATGTAACCTTAGCATCTGTGGTTCTCATAGGTTTATTCAGCCAAAACCAATGTAATCTTCAAGGTGACCCACGCTAGGACGGGACCATGGCATCTCAGGTATGATTAATACATCATAATTTCACAAATTACTATAAACATGATTTATTCTACATGCCCTATAAAATACTATCAAAAACTCAAAAAATTCAAAGAATTATAAAAATAACACCTCACTTGTGACGTGATCCCAAGAATCTTAAAGTTTGATAGTATTGCTTCTTTCCCTATATTTGTTACATTTGTCAGCCAAAGATAATTAATTGACTGGCATATTCATAATTACCTCTTGTGCTGTGGAGTTATTTTTTAAATAGAATTTTCCTGCACAGCCTTGGTGTACAGTCTTGAACTATCCCTTGACATCCTAATCTTTGTTTCTTTCATAAATTGTATGTAAGAAGCTGTGACAAAGTTAATAGTTGGCTTAAATTTTAAACCTTTTGCAATATAAATAATGGCAGTTTGCTTATTTTGTTAATAGAATACATAAAACATACATTATAAATGTTTTCCTTCCCCAAAAGTGACATTGCCACCTGAAGATCTAGGTTATATGGACCAGACAAAAAGAATTTAGTAGCCAATGAGTATATTTTCAAAAAATAATATACATGTATTGCTTTTACCTTGTGCAGTGACTTTCCTAGGCTGTGGTAAAGAGAGCAAAAGTGAAGATATAGCATTTTTTCTGGGGAAGTCAGAGGACAATATGAAAGACAAGATCTGGGAAGGATTGTGGCTCTTTTCTCTTGACCTCCTTCTGTTCTGAGTATAACAAAGAATAAAGATTTGATTATCTGTAGATTTTGTCTAATAACTTTGAAAATTCTCTACAGATGATAGTATACTTTGGTCACTTGATGGTTTTTAAATGGCTAGAGGATATATCTGGGTTTTGGGGAAAATATAATTCAAAACAAACAAACAAACAAAATCTCTTTACAACCCAGAAACACTCCATGAAGGTAGAAGAGAAAGAAGGCAGTTTTATTTTTGAAGAACCATTAAAAAGAGAATGTGATATACATAAGAGGCAATCTGCTAAGAGATTGTGAAGACAGAAAGAAATCTCATCCTTTTATATAGTCAAACAGATAAAAGCCATTACATACATGTTCTTAAAATGAACAATAACTAATCCTCAAGTAAGAGGACTTGACAACACCCTTTGTTGCACATAGTTCAATCTAAACTCACTTGGCAATTAGTGACCCTCTGTGCTAATTGACTTTGACAAAAGGAAAAATACGTTTCCCATATCTTTATGACAAAAAGTAGTTTTGCAATTTAGAGCAAGAGGACCATCAAAGTTACATTCTTACTGTCCTGTAGAGACTGGATGTGAGGTACCATGTTCCTTGATGGTTACACTTCAAAAAGAAAGCTCCAGGCACTTGAGAAAGGCATGCCTGGGTCCTAAAGCTGTCAAGACACTTTAATTTTCAAAAAGTGTTGCATGCACTTCAAAAAGACAAGCAAGGGACCTTCCTAGTTTTTTAAAGTCCAAGCTCTAAGAAAAGGGTTAGTAAGTAGTCTCTTTTCTGATTTTCATCAGGGAGAATGAAACCTTTTATTTTAATTTGTATTTGCCCTTATCAGAAAAAGTACATTCTTACTGCTGAGAGAGAAAGATGGCCAATTATATAATACAAACTTGTCATTTACAGAGGAAGGAAGTAAAAAATAAAGTAGAAACATAATTTTCTCTGGAAGGATAGGGCCGATAATCACTCCAGCATGATTTCCATTCACTATAATTGTCTCTTGAAGCAGATTCCTCAAAGACAAGCAGAGATGGTACACCTAGAGTAAAACATTTCTTCTTATTGCACTACTTTTCTTCTGCTTTCATGCCTCTGCTTCATGCATGAGATCCCCAGTCTCCAATGCTCACATCTAATGCTCATGGTCATCATAACCAATGGATACACAAACTTAGGCTGTCTTTGTTTTCCATGGTTTTGGCAGCAAAATTCTGTATAATGATAACTTATTAGGTGAGCTTTATGAAGCAGCGCAGTGATAGGAATAGAACGTCATAAAAGGTTTTCTAATACATATGGGCTTTCTCATATTTACCTCCACAAAATAGTATAGTACAAATTAATTACTCAACCTTGTCTTGCACAAAGGTAAAAAAAAAAAAAAGGATATTCTTTGTTACTATATCACTGCCATAGGAACAACTTTGAGTTGTCATCTTGAGTTGTGAAAATAAGTGTATGTTGCATGAACAACAAGGAAAGCCTTCACATGTCATTATTGATTAGTAAATAAAAGGTAGAAGTCATAAATCTCAAAGATTATATCTGAATTCTGAAAGCCTACATTAAATTGGCTAAATATATGCAAAATGACATTTCTGTATTCACTTTAAGGGTTCCAGAGAATTTTACAACCCCTACCAAGCCCCTGGGCTATTCAATGTACAAACCCAACAAAGCCACCAATCTGAAACAGATTTGCCTTAATTTCTCAAGTGTATATCAAGTCATTTAAGCCATCTGCCAAAAGAGTGATTGCTGAGACAAAGGCCTAAATTCACTGACTTTATTTAAATTGCAAAAAATGTTCATATTGTGAAATAGCTCTAATAATGAGAGCCAAAAGCAGTAATGGATAACAAATTTAATAGGTAACTAAAAACAATACTAGGCCTCATAATAATACAATTATACTTTGTTACAAAGAAAACTGAGATGAATTTCATTTAGCCATGTATACATGGAGCAAACAGCCATAAAACCTGAGATTAAAAGACATTGGAAAGATGTGATTGTTGAAACAGGGACATGAGCCACGGAATACAGGTAGTCTCTAGACACTAGAAAAGATGAGATTATGGATTTCTCACTAGTGCCTCCACAGGGAATGCAGCCTTGCTAACATCTTGATTTTAGACCCATGTGAGATACATTTTGGACTTTAGTCCTCCAGAAATTTAACATAGTTGTTGTGTGTTAAGCCACAAAATCGTTGGTAATTTGTTATAGCAACAATAGAAGATGTATACAATTCCATATCCTGCATTGGTTACATTCAAATTTTAGGATGTGGACACGTTTGATGTGTGTGTTGGGGGAGGTCACTAATCTACCTACCACAATTGCTAAATTAATTGCCACCGTAGGCAAATGTTTTTCAATTTCACTGGAGAACTCTAGAAGTCAGCATAATGTATTTTATCATTTCTCATCCAAGGATGAGTGAAGGTGCTAGGGTATTTATCTACCGACTTCAGAAGTCTTGGGTTGAGAGTTGCTTCTGGATCAAAAGAATAGGTTAAATACTCCCTTACAGTCTGACCCGTGGTCAACATATTAGGTTCCCAAGGTAAGAAAAAGTCCCCAGGGCAAATTAAGGCAGAGGATGACATTGGGATAACGGGCCAGTGTATATGGAAATGATGAAGGCACTTGCAGCACCTTGTTCATCCTTGCCCCACATTAACTTTATTTCATCCTGCCATTGATTATTCAAGGTAGTGGCTAACCACAATTTCTTTTCTAAAAAATGGACTCTGACTGGAGGGTTCATGTAACAAGCTACATTCACACTGCTGCAGTTATTACCAAGGTCACATATGATGTAAGTCAACTATCTCCTCTACTATCCATTTGAGATTCTTCTCACCCTTCTCTACCATTTTTGTTGCTTTAGGTTGCTTGTCCAGTGGACTAACTCAATCCTATATCCATGAGGGGTTTGGGCTCCTGGTTACTCTCCTCTTGTCAGGCCATAGCTACTGCAGTTTTCTACCTACAGTTATTACCACCCATGGATCTATTCCAAGCACATTAATGAATCCCCTGAGTTACTGATATACACATTCCTAGTCACATGATACGTCAGAGATTGTATCTCTTCCTAAAAATTAAGGTAATTTATCCCAGGTGGTATAGTAACTCCTTTGTTTTCTAATCTGCTTCCATAAGGTGTCCAAACTGACCAGGTAAAAGTCATATTGAGATTAGTGGAATCCTTTTTGTGCCCCACAACAGAGGAAACATCTCTACTCCAGCAACAAGACCAGTAGTTAGGAAAACTGAATTATAAAGGGATGGGAAGTACAGCTTCCTTAAGTGAGTAACTAGCTGTGATTTTCCATATAGTCTGTTCTCTGCTGCAAAGAAAAATTCTTTAAACAAGGCTGTGGTCATCTTCTGGCTTTTGCATCATACCCTAAGTTGTTATTTTCTTCTGGCTGTGCTTCAATAGCATTAAACAACAAGCTAATTTTTCTATCTTAAAATCGCCATTGCCCTAAGTCTGTCAGATGCTGGAGACAGGAGACATAGCAAAAGCCAATGCTCTTTACTTTACTCGTATTTACAATTATGAGTCATTTTAATAGTGGTATGACAGCATGTCATGACTTATCACAAATTATCTTCTTATACACTTTTGGCCAGTGAATGATGTGATTCCATTTCAGAGTTATATCCTGGGAATTTGCTTCCTATGTTATCTCCAATAGTAATTTTATTAGTTTGGTTTCCTACAGAAGCCAACTCTGTGGCAAATACACAAATGCCAGTAGTTTATTTGGAAAGTCATCCCTGGCAACATGGATGGAAGTGGAGATCATTATGTTAAGTAAAATAAGCCAGGCACAGAAAGACAAACATTGCATGTTCTCATTTATTTGAAATATCTAAAAATCAAAACAATTGAACTCATGGAGATAGAGAGTAGAAGGATGGTTAGAAAAGGCTGAGAAGGGTAGTAGTGGGTGAGGAGAAAAGTGGGGATGGTTAATGGGTATTTAGTAGTTAGGAAATGAAACAGAGAAGGGAAAAGAAGGTAGTAAGGAATGCATTAACACAGCATTCAAATGACATAGGCTCGAAGGCAAAATAGGAAGTCACCTGCTCATATCCTGATAACAGCTGAAATTCTCCACCCACCCATGGACAGAAGTATCTTTGTGGGAGCCTTGGGATTCAAGTAGGAGGTTTAAACACCCTGGCAAAACCCAAGACCTACGAAGCTCATTTTGAGAGTGCAGACCTGCACCAATGTGGCAGATCCAGCAATCATGGTCCTGATTTCAGACTAAGAATGGGCACTGTTCCCTGAGGGACTTAGCTATAGTCTCATTTTGTCTCAATCCTGTTACCCAAACCAACCTTCAGGAAGTACACAGGGAATCACTCATACTAGTGCTTCAGCAGACTGGCCCACCTACGTTGGTCACAGCAGTGGGCCCAAAACATACTGTGTAATTCCTCTGGCCACCCTCTGCTATACGCCCATCTTAGTACTGCTTGTGCAAGACCCCAGAGTAGATTTGGCTCCGGTAACAGGCTCACAAACTATAATCTTCACTGAGGATACAGCATCAGGCATGTGATTCCGACACATCTGCACTCAACTGTCACCTCCATGCAATGCTGTCAACCCAGAGACCTAACAGGAAGAATTTAGCTTGCCAAAACAAAATAAAACAATCAATACATACCAGTAGAGAAAATTACTTATCTGTAAAGAAAGACAGCAAGAAGAAAAGAAAGGAAAAAACGATATACAAAACAACTAAAAAAATTAACAAAATTGCAGTAGTAAGTTCTTATTTATCAATAACTCAGTTATCAATAACTATCTTGAATGTAAATGTATCAAATTCTCTGATAAAAAGACACACAGCAACTGAATGCATAAAAAAAATAAGACCTAACTCTATGCTGCCCATAGGAGATTCACTTCACCTGTAATGACAGACAGACTATAATGAATCCATGGAAAAAGATATTCATGTAAATGGGAATTGGAAGAGAGAAGGAGTAGTTATATTTATGTCAGATGAAATAGACATTAAGTCAAAACTCTAAAAAGAGACAGACTTTTGCTAAAGGATATAACAATCATAAATTTTAAATATACGTATGCACCCAATATGTGTACACCTAAATATATAAAGTAAAAATTAATAGATCTAAAGGGAGAGATAAACTGCGATGCAATAATAATATGGGACTTCAACACCTCACTTTCAGCAATGGAAAGATCATCCAAACAGCAAATCAACAAGAAAACATCGGACATAAACTACATTCTATGACAAACGAACTTAACAGATATATAGAACATTTATTCAAACATCTACAGAATAGTCTTCTTAACTATACATGGAACATTCTTTAGCATAGATAATATATTAAAACACAAAACAAGTCTTAAACAATTTTAAGAAGCAGTAAACCAAGTACCTTTGATAACCATAATGGAATAAAACTAGAAATAAGTAACAGGAGAAATTTTGGAAAACTGATAAATGTATGGAAATTTTGGAACATTCAAAAATACACCTAAACAACAAATGAGTTAAAAGATATTACAAGGAAAAATTTTAAATATCTTGAGATGAATAAAGATGAAAATACAACATTCCAAAACTCATGGGATACAGTAAAAACAGTTTGAAGAAGGAATTTTATACCAATGAATACCTACCTCAAAAATAAGAAAAATCTTAAATAAGTAAATTAATGTTACATTTCCAAGCTCTAGAAAAAGGAGAACAAACTAAGCCCAAAGTCAGTAGATTGAGGTAAATAATAAAGATCACAACATAAATAAATAGACACTAGAAAGACAATAGAATAGATCAATACAATTAAGAATTACTTTTTGAAAAGATAAAGTCAATGAAACTTTACCCAGACTAAAAAAAGAGACATGACTCATAACTAAAATCTAAAATAAAAGGAGATATTACAACTACCATAGAAAAACAAAGGATCAAAAGTTACTATACCTCCAAAAATTATATATTCTAGAAGAAATGGGTAAATTTCTAAAAACATATAAGCTACCCAGATTAAATCAAGAAGAAATAACAAAAATGAAAAGACCATTGATGAGTCTGTTCAATAACACTTAATTATTAATAACAAAATCTCCCATAAAATAAAAGCCCAGGACTAAATGTTCTTTCACCAGAATTCTACCAACCATTTAAATAATAAATACTAATTCTTCCCAAACTCTTCTAAAAAATTAAAGAAGAAGGAATATTTCCAAATTCATTTCATGAGGCCAGTATTACCCTGATTCCAAAGCTAGATAAGGACACCACATAATAAGAAAAATATAGACCAAATGCTCTGAAGAACATAGATGCAGAAATTCTCAACAAAACTAAATTCAGCAGTCTATTAAAAGGATCACTCGCCATGATCAAGTGGTAGTTATCCCTGAGATGCAAGAATAGTTTGACATATGTAAATCAATAAACATGATACAACATATTAATGGAATGAAGAACAAAAAAAAATGATAATCTTAATATACACAGAAAAAGTACTTGAAAAAATTCAACATCCTTTTATATAAAAAGTCAACATATGAGATATCAAATGAATGTACCCAATACCATAAAGGCCATATATGAAAAGCCCATAGATAGCATTATACTCTATGGTAAAAAGTTGAAAGCTTTTCCTTTAAGACCTGGAACATGACAAGGACACCCACTCTTGCCACTTAACACAGAACTGAAAATTCTAGCTAGAGCAATTCGACAAAGAAAAGAAATAAAAGTCATCCTAATAGGAAATAATTTTTTTCTGTTTACTGATGATATAAACTTATATATGAAAAACCCCCAAAAATCTGTTAGAACTGATCAACAGATTCTGTAAAGTAGCAGTATACAAAACCAACATAAAATCAGTAGCAGTTCTTTACACTGACAATAAACTATATGAACAGGAAATTTAAATACAATTTCATTTACAATGTCATCAATATAAAAAATAGTTGAGTAAATTTAATGAAGGGGGTGAAGTAGCTGTAAACTAATAATTATAAAACTTCAATGAAATAAATTGTAGACAACTCAAATAAATGAAAAGGAATTCCAGGTTTATGAATTGGCAGAATTAATCTTATTGTGACAACCAATGTGACCTGCAGATCAACATGATCTGTACGAAAGCAATATATGGATCAATGCAATTGTTATCAAAATCTCAATTTCATTTTCATGAAAAGCACGAAATAAGAAAACAGAAGAAGAACAGACACATTGACCAATAGAACAGGATAGAAAGCCTAGCAATAAGCACATGTATTTGCAATTAATTAATTTTCAGCAAAGGTGACACAAACATGCAGTGAAAAGAAACAGTCTCTTCAATAAGTGGTGTAAGGAAAACTGGATATTCACATATGGAAGAATAAAATTGGACCCTTATCCCCTCTACAAAAATCAACTCAAAAAGGATTAAATATTTAAATATAAGACATGAAATTATTAAAAAAAAAAAACAAGAAGAAAACATAGAAGGAAACCTCCATGCCATTGGCCTAGGCAAAGAGTTCTTGCACATGACCCCAAAAGCACAGACAACAAAAGCAAAATAAACAAATGAGATTGCATCAAGCTAAAAAGCTTCTGCTCTTTAACGGAAACAATTAAGAGTGAAGATACAACCCATAGAAGGAAGAAATATTTGCAAACCACACACCTCACAAAGGGCTAATAGCCAAAATATATAGGAAACTCAAACAACTCAACAGCAAGAAAACAACCCAATTAAAAAATGGGCAAATAACCTAAATAGACATTTTTTAAAGGAAGACATGTAAATGGCCAAGAGATGTTTTTTTAAAAATGTTCATCATTACTAACCATCAATGAAATACAAATTGAAACCACAATATGATATCACCTCAAACTTGTTCCAATTGCTACCATAAAAAAGAGGAAAGATAAGTTTTGGCAAGCATATGGAAAAAAAGGAATCCCTGTGCACTTTTGTTGTAAATGTAAATTAACACATTCAGTATGAAAAACAGTATGGAGGTTTCTCAAAAAAACTAAGAGAATTATGATGTGATCCAGCAATCCCACTTCTGGTTATATATCCAAGAGCAATTGAAATTCATATGCTGAAGAGTTATCTGCATGTCCATGTTCATTGCAACATTATTCACGATACCTAAGATATGGAAACAACCTAGGTGTCTATCATTGAATGAATGAAGAAAGAAAATGTGACATATCTACACAACGGATATGATTAAGTCTTAAAACCCAAGGAAAATCTGTCACTTGCAACAATATGGATGAACCTGGAGGATGTTATGTCAGGTTGAAGAAGCCAGGCACAGAAAGACAAATTACTATGTGATCTCACTTATACGTAGAATTTTTAAAAGTTGAACTAGGAGTAGAGAGTAGAATGCTAGTTACCAGAGGGAGAAGATTGTGGAGAGAAAAATGGAATGTGTTTCTCAAAATGTAGAAAGTCTCACCTAGGAGGAATAAGTTTCAGTGGCCTATTGCACAGAATGGTGATTAAAATAAATAATAATGCATTGTTTATTTCAAAATTACTAGGAGTAGATTTTAAATGTTTTTCACACGTATACACAAACACACCTGAGATGAATTTGTCAATTAGCTTGACTTATTCCATAAAAAATTTTCCCCATAAGTATTATCCCACTGGGGGAAAATAGCTTGAAAGTTATTCCAGTGTCATTAATTCTCTGGCATTCCAGGCTAACTAAACTTGGGCAGAGAGTGCTTCAGAGTCTAGAAAAAAAAAATACTCAGGCAAGTGGAAGTTCGTGCTGGAAGTTAGAAACTGGGCCAATGTTGAAGGAAATTCTTATATATATGAGGAGATGGCAACAACAAGATCTCCTACAGCTAATAATATTTCTTCATAAAACCTGCCAAGTAATCACTTTCCTTGAAGATGTTTCATCCTCCACCCATAGACTACGTATTGATAAAATAATAACTGATATATCATCTCCTCTGTTTATGAATGAAGATATATTGTTTGGCTTTAATTATCTTAACATTCTAGATTCCACATATACATGCCCTGAGTCCATCTAGAGTTGGGGAACATCACTCCCAAACCATTTCTGTATTAAATTATCAGGGTAGTTATATTGGTATAGAAGTGTTGAATCTATATAAACTTCTGCACACCTCATGAAATAGGAGTCAGAAATCTTTTGTGTTTATTTGATGAATCCTAAATTAAATTGACTTCTGGGTTTGCCTTTATCAAGTTTCTTTGCTTTCTTCACTTACAGTTGCAGTAATGTTACTTTGAACATAGTTCTTATATTCACTTTCCCAAGAGGTTTAAAATTACAGCGTTTACACTGGCTGGGACCTATTTGGTTACTTATGAAAAGCATAATAGAAGTAGCTGTTTCTTAGGTAATCTAGATTTTACCACATTTTTTTTTTGTTTAGTTTAACATTTACTATAATAGAAACAGATTTCCTGTAGTATCAAGTGTCCTTATATGAGGGAGGCAGAGAGAGAGAGACTTGATTACAGTAGAGGAAGAGTGATGTGATGTAATGAAGTGGCCAGGAGCAAAGAACTGCAGGCATTTCCACAAACTGGAAAAGGCAGGGAAATAGAATTTCACCTAACTCTCCAGAGGGACCAGCTCTTCCAACAGCTTGCTTTTAGAAATTTAAGACTCCTGTCTGTGGAACTGTGAGATAATAAATGTATATTTATATAAACCACTGTGTTTATGGTAATTTGTTATAGCAACCATAGTAAACTAATACAGAATACAAAGAAGTAATTCTGGAAAAAAAATCTAATCACATAGAATTTTCATTGCAGAAATTTTCTTACAAAGATTGGAAATAAATTTCCCATAGTACTTATGAAATCCTCTGAGCAATCCTGGCAGTATGGAAAGTCTTCATATTTAACACATCTCTTGAATGCCTTTTTTGAATGAAGCCATATCACACCCCGTGTATTTACTAATGTCTTAAACTATTGCTGACTTTAGGAAAAATAATAAAAATTAATTATGTGCATCTTCTAAAACTTTTTTAGTCATCTTCTCTATAAATGGTAGGTGGTCTCTATACACTATTTACTATCCTCCAATGTGGAGAGAATCTGCTAATTTGTGATTGGTAACATGCAAGTTAATGATGGCTAGTTTTGATTTTAATATAGGTCACAGCCTTAGTTGTTTGTTTTATTGAGATGTAGAAGAGGTAGACATCTCTGATTAGAGAATTTTTAATATATCTCTTAAATCACATTTAAAATTAAACTGTTAAATCTACATGCTACTCAATTCTACCTCTGGCCCACTTCAGTTGTGTCATCTCACAGGACCCTGGGTTATCAAGAGTATAAGATATGTGTTGCAGAAACAGGAAAGTAATTATAAACTCTTAGCTCATATTTCTGTCTGACCCAGAAATTACAAGGTCCTGATATATTTCTTCCTTTCCTCACATGTAAGCACTAAGAGGGTGAATTCTGGACTAGATTTGATGTTATGAAGAGAGAAGTCAAGTACAATGGGAAGGGTCAGAATTTGCGTAGCTGCTTCCCAAGGCTAAGCTTCAAGAAACATCTTCCCAGTTAATGATGTGTAAGAGCACTCTACATCAAAAGCAAGAATGTATGACTGGCCAAACCTAAAATTTCACTTCCGACTTGGTTCACAGTAAGTTGCATTCAAAAGGGAATAGGAAATTGGGAAATTTAGTATGGGAAAGTCAAGAAGGGGACAGCAGATAATAAGTAGGCTCAATATTTTGTCCCTTTGTGATAAGGAAGAGCCCATGAATTAGTCTGCCTACTTTTATACATACAACACAATAATAAATTCATAACACAAAGAATTATGAAAAATTAGCACTAATGTGTCATTTACAATCAACTTAAGCTGACACACAGAGGTTTATTTGACATGACCTAGACTCTCTAAAGGTAAATTTTATTTCAGATATGGAGAAGAGGGCTAAGAAATAAAAATCAATAATATAACTAAATTGGGGATATTCCAGGTTAAGACCATTTTAAGTTGTTATAAATGCATGTATGTGATGTAGGGATTCAGGAGTTTTCTTCTGGTGACTGAATGCATAACAAAAGAATTGTTTTATTCTGTGTTCATGTCTAGTTATCAGTTTGGATATGGTGCTTTGAGGACAATTTTTGCTATTATTTGGAAGGTGAAAACTAAAGAATTTCACAAACTAGAGACAAGTTGGGGATTTTGTAATCAGAAATCCACATAATTCTAAGGTCATTTAATTCCTGGACCCTACTTCTTAGTTCCAGCCTGGCTGACTGTATTTTCTTATTTTTTTTATTATATTTTAAGCTCTGGGGTACATGTGCAGAACATGCAAGTTTGTTACAGAGGTATACATGTGCCGTGGTGGTTTGCTGCATCCATCACCCCATCATCTACATTAGGTATTTCTCCTAATGCTATCCCTCCTCTTTCCCCCAACGCACCAACAGACCCTGGTGAGGGATGTTCCCCTCCCTGTGTCCATGTGTTCTCATTGTTCAACTCCCACTTATGAGTGAAAACATGCGGTGTTTGGTTTTCTGTTCTTTTGTCAGTTTGCTAAGAATGATGGTTTCCAGCTTTATCCATCTCCCTGCAAAGGACATGAACTCATCTTTTTTATGGCTGCATAGTATTCCATGGTGTATATGTGCCACATTTTCTTTATCCAATCTATTATTGATGGGCATTTGGGTTGGTTTCAAGTCTTTGCTATTGTGAACAGTGCCACAATAAACCTATGTGTGCATGTGTCCTTATAATAGAATGATTTATAATCTTTTGGATAGATATCCAGCAATGGGATTGCTGGGTCAAATGGTATTTCTATTTCTAGATCCTTGAGGAATCACCACACTGTCTTCCACAATGGTTGAACTAATTTACACTCCCACCAACAATGTAAAAGTGTTCCTATTTCTCCACATCCTCTCCTGCATCTGTTGTCTCCTGATTTTTTAATGATTGCCATTCTAACTGATGTGAGATGGTATCTCAATGTGGTTTTGATTTGCATTTCTCTAATGATCAGTGATGATGTGCTTTTTTTCATATGCTTGTTGGCCTCATAAATGTCTTATTTTGAAAAGTGTCTGTTCATATTCTTCACATACTTTTTGGTGGGGTTGGCTGTATTCTTTCTTTTGGTCCCCAGAGATTAACATGTTTCTTTTTTGCAGTGTTTCTTCCCTTTGCTCATATGTAGAAATGAAGGATCAAG
>CAUYLG010015604.1:0-45629 GCA_963573385.1 Cacajao melanocephalus | reverse complement strand
TGTTGCCATTGCTTTTGGTGTTTTAGTCATGAAGTCCTTGCCTATGCCTATGTCCTGAATGGTTTTGCCTAGGTTTTCTTCTAGGGTTTTTATGGTGTTAGGTCTTATGTTTAAATCTTTAATCCATCTGGAGTTAATTTTTGCATAAGATGTAAGGAAGCAGTCCAGTTTCAGTTTTCTGCACATGGGTAACCAGTTTTCCCAACACCATTTATTAAACATGGAGTCCTTTCCCCATTGCTTGTTTTTGTCAGGTTTGTCAAAGATCAGATGGTTGTAGACATGTGGCATTGCTTCCGAGGCCTCTGTTCTGTTCCATTGGTCTATATTTTTGTTTTGGTACCAGTACCATGGGCTAATATCCAGAATCTACAAAGAACTAAAACAAATTTACAAGAAAAAACAACCCCATCAAAAAGTGGGCAAAGGATATAAACAGACACTTTTCAAAAGAAGATATTTATGTGGCCAACAAACATATGAAAAAATACTCATCATCACTGGTCATTAGAGAAATGCAAATCAAAACCACATTGAGATACCATCTCATGCCAATTAGAATAATCATTAAAAAATCTGGAGACAACAGATGCTGGAGAGGATGTGGAGAAATAGGAACGCTTCTACACTGTTGGTGGGAGTGTAAATTAGTTTAACCATTGGGGAAGACAGTGTGGCGATTCCTTAAGGATCTAGAAATAGAAATACCATTTGACCCAGCAATTCCATTACTGGGTATATACCCAAAGGATTATAAATTGTTCTATTATAAAGATTCCTGCACATGTATGTTCATTGCAGCACTGTTTATAATAGCAAAGACCTGGAACCAACCCAAATGCCCATCAACAATAGACTGGATAAAGAAAATGTGGCACATATACACCATGGAATACTATGCAGCCATAAAAAATATGAGTTCATGTCCTTTGCAGGGACATGGATGAATCTGGAAACCGTCATTCTCGGCAAACTGATACAAGAACAGAAAACCAAACACAGCATGTTCTTACTCATAAGTGGGTGTTAAACAATGAGAACACATGGACCCAGGGAGGGGACCATCACATGCTGAGGTCTGTTGGGGGGTGGGAGGCAAGGGGGTTAGCCAGGGGTGGAGAGACTGGGGAGGGATAACAGGAGAAATATGTAATGTAGGTGACGGGGGGATGGAAGCAGCAAACCATCATGGCATGTGTATACCTATGTAACAGTCCTGCCAGATCTGCATGTGTACCTCAGAATTTAAAGCAAAATTTAAGAAAAGAATAGAAAAGCTGTGTGGCTCAGTGGGAATCTCATGGGGTTTGAGCTGTTGCACCTGAGTTTTCAATTTTGATGTGAGCATTGATCAGTAGTAACAACTTGGATCAGCTAGTCAGTCAGTCAGTTATTCTACACATGGGATACTCAAGAGTAACATAATCATGATAAAATAATATCTAACTCATAAACTGTGCCAAAGATGAAATGATATTATACTTATGAAAACACTATACTAAGTGGTTCATGGTAATTTTATTTCTATTTTAATACACTGTGTAAATAAAAGTAACTTTTTTACTTTAATGAATTTTTTCATCATGATTCTATAGATCAAAAAGTTTTATAATGGTATATTCTTTCAGAAAACACTTTTCTCATATTCTTGGAACTCAATTTTGATAGTAAAATGTGATACAGTTTATCTCAGAAAAGAGATTCTCTTACATATACTACATCTTTTTTAATTCTTAAGAAACGTGGATTCTGAAATGTATATGGGGCTCCTTTCACTAGTTTTAATTCTTACTTTTCTGGTTCATGTTCTGAATGCTTTTGAAAAGTAGAATATTATTGTGGAACTCAGAATCCTCTAAGAGTGTGCAGCTCATTTAATAAGAAACTCTGAGAAGTTAAATCATGGTGAGCTGGCTTTTTCTGTCCTGTCCTAAGATACATCTTGAATTTGCCCTGCAACTCTTTCTTTCTTCCCATTTTTCTCACACATGCTAAAACCCTTTTTCTGTCCTAAAGGCAGGAACTGAACAATTTGAACAATACCTTTCTAAGTAAAATATTTGAAAACGTGGTTTTAAAGATTAGTTCAATGCTCTGAACTAACAGAGCACTGCAGAAAGGTAGTTTTTCTGCAGTGCTCTGTTAGTGCTAGCCTCCTAGTATTTACATGTAACTTTACTTGAGTCTGAAATGAGTATTCATTGTATAGTAAATTCTAGCAAGGCAGGAGTTCTTGTTTGTTTCTTTTAAATTTGTATGTTTGTTTATTTTTTTTCCTTTTGGGTATGTTTATTCACCAATTAACTTCTAATACCCAAAACAGAGGTTAACACCTAGAAAATACTGCTGAAGAAGTAAGTGAATGCATTTCAATTTCAAAAATAAACTTTATGACAAGCATTTCTCAGTGATTTCAGCTAAACAATTATGGACTCATACTGGATTTCATCTCAGAATAAGAAAATACATAGTAATTTTCTAGGGGAAGTAAGTAACAAGGAAAATGCAAAAGCCCAAAAAATGTACCGCCTTTTGATTTGACATTAATGGAGATTAGTAAAAGCAGCTGCTCTGCAATAATAAACAAAAATTCAACACCCTTCTTTCTCTTGCCATTCTATCACTCTAGTCTTATCTTTTAATTAAGCCTGAACTTTAAAATAAATGTGTCTGACTTCCAAGTTTATTAAATGGAATATCAATGCAGATTCTAGATTTTGCAATTGGTATTCTATCGAATGCCTTTTAAAAATAAATGGCCACATCAAAAGCTCTGATATTACTGAAAATTCGTTTATAGTTCTTCTAATGGAAAGAGTGAAAGAAGTTGTGAAAATTGAAGTGGCTTGATTTTAGACTCATTTATAGTATGTTAAAGTGCTCTCACAGATTTTATTTAAATAATTATTAACTTTTATTAAACATGGAGATTTTACCAAGAAACGTCAAGTTCATTATGGTTTATATAATGCAAGCTAACTTGAAACTTCTGAATTTATACTTACTAATTTTTTATACACTATTTTTATGGTTTGCTTAAAAGCCATCTATATTAGTCCATTTTCACACTGCTATGAAGTTGTGTCTGAAACTGGGTAATTTATAAAGAAAACAGGTTTAATTGACTCTCAGTTCCATATGGCTGGGGAGGCCTCAGGAAACTTACAATCATGTTGGAGGGGAAACAGGCATGTCTTACATGGCAGTAGGCAAGAGAAGGGCAGAGCAAAGAGGGCAAAAACCTCTTATAAAACCATCAGATCTTGTGAGAATGCACTCACTATCATGAGAACAGCATGGAGGAACTGACCCCATGATCTAATCACCTCCCACAAGGTTTCTCTTCCAACATGTGGGTATTATAATTCAGATTACAATTCAAGATGAGATTTGAGTGGGTACACAGAGCAAGACCAAATCACCATATAACCAAATGCATTAAATATTATCCCAATCACATAACCTTTGAGTTAGCAGTGATCAGTGGTTGCTATTTCAGCTATTATTGTATCACTAGCCAATGCCATAAACTTGTCATTAATTTTAAAAAGGTAATAATTTTGTTTATAGGAATGTATGAAACACCTACAGACAATTTCTGATTTTGCTATGATATATTTAAAGAACATTGGATATGAGGAGCATGACTTTTAGTTCTGGTTCTATCACTTTGTGTGACTTTGGCTAGTTTAGCATTTTATGACACCGCTCTTATTTATAAAATAAGAATAATGATATTTGACCTTGATTAATCCTATGAATAGGTAAAAGGATAGAAAAATGTATGTTGAAATGTTTTAGATGAAGTTATATCAATGCAAAGCACTAAATATTAATCCTTCAGATATGAGATTTTTAAAACAGAAGAGATAATAGGTCTATGATTATGTTGACCTTTGTTGCTGTGGTTGTCATTATTTTGTCAATTTGACCTGTTATAAGCAATCTATATGTGCATATTTGTGAATATGCTCAGGTGTAAGTGAGAGTCCCATATTTAGGTCTTCAAATTTTTATTGTACCATTTATATCTGCTGGGTAGAAACAAATGTTGAAAAACGGCAAAAATAGAGAAAAAAGCAAAGGTTAATTATAGAAATATAGATATTAAATCCTACAATTGATAACATCACAGGAGATGGTATTTGTCATTTAAAAATAACATATGTAATTACAATGTAATATCATAGAAGAAATACATGAGGTTGATTGTATCTTTTGGGGTAAATTCATAAGACTTGCTTGCAAAGATAAACATGTTTTATTACTTAGGCTTCGAATTTCAAAACATGGTGTTAAATACTCAAGGCAATATATATCTGGTTAGACAAATGTTCATGTAATAAGTGGCCTGCAAGCATTATTGTAAAAGAAAAGTAACTTGGACTACTTTAATCAAATAGTTTATACTGCTCAGTTAAAGTAGATAGTACTTCTATATTGCAGTATTAGGGTTTTTTTTCTTTTTTTAACTTTTAAGTTCAGGTATACAAATGTAGGTTTGTTACATAGGTAAAATTGTGTCATGGAAGCTTGTTGTGCAGATTATTTTATTATCTAGGTGTTAATCCTAAGACCCCCCCCAGTTATCCTTCCTGATCCTCTCCCTCATCCCACCCTCCATTCTCTGAAAGGTTCCAGTGTGTGTTGTTCTCCTCTATGTGTCCATGTGTTCTCATCATTTAGCTCCCACTTATAAGGGACAACATATGATATTTGTTTTTGTTCCTGTGTTAGTTTGCTAAGGATAATAGCCTCTTAAAAGAGAGAATTTATAATTTAGTATGTATCTGGGATGGTAAGAAGTCCGTAAGCCATACACGCAAGGAACACGTTAAATACTAGGCCTGATAGAAAGCCCCACCAAAATGCTATCATAGCACAATGGCACTTTATCATTCTCTGTAACCACATTTGGCTGTCAACTCTATAATATACCATGTTGCTTATCCATGTAGAATCCTTAGTACCTACTGTATATTAATTCTACAGTATTAATTTTTCTTTTGGAAAAAATAATCTAAAATCTTATAAGATTGGTGCCTTCAAAGTAGAAATGGGTAAAACAAGAAGAACAAAAATTAATATGGAATGCTCAAAAATATAGAACTGATCAAATGATGGCTCAATGAGATTAATTTCAGCTCAATTTAAAGGAAGATGTTATAACCAGAAGACAAGTTTAAATATTGAGCAGAATATTTCCAAAAGTAAAACTGATCTGTCAACAGCAATATTTAAACACAGACTTAATAAGCATAGATCAAGATTATTCTGGTAAGGAAATTTCTGCCCTGGGATTGAAGTTGAGTTAAGTAGCATCTAAAAGTCTTTATAGCCTAAATCTCTGTTGTTTTGTTATTCAACTCATAAAACAAGAGCCAATAGAAGTAAGCATCATCCAGAAACAAAGATCACAGATCTTTCTCACCAAAGATGAATCACAGTATGGACTGGTTCAGGGCTACCACAAATGGTCACTTACAGATTGGTTGCTTTCCTTACTCCATAGAAGACAGGGATCTGCTGTCAACACATTTGGGCTTATCTCGTGCTCAGCAGCTTCACATTCTGCCTGTAAAGAATGGCACAATTGCCTTCCCAGGACCTTTTCTTGTCCTGTATTTATATCATATCTCATTGTCCTTTATGAGATCATTAAAATGAATAAACACAGTAATTACATTGCCAGCAAGTGGGGTTATTCTTACTACATGTATCCTAAATGTCCTAACTGTTTTGAAAACCAGCTGGTCTGTGTCTCAAATGCTGACAACAAAGGTAATGGCTTTTACACCTAGTCAAGGCAATGCTTTTCTTATATGGGATTTTAGATTTGCCACAGGGGAAAAATTGTAATCACTTGTTCACAATGATAATAGCTTAATGTACATCATTTATTGTGATGCAGCTGAAATGGCAGTGTAGTTCAGAACTGTGCATTATCTCTGAGGGCCAGAGCAGGATTCCCATTTTTGGCAAGGAACGGCTAGCTATCCATTTCCTGCCACTTTACTGGAATAATACAGAAATTCATTTGCTTGCTAGGATTTTTTTTTGGCTATGAAATCTAGAAAATGTGTTCTGTGTTACTACATGATACCCATTTTTGAGTCCCTGTTTTTGTTTCTCTCTTCAGTACTTTCTCTCACCTCTTGACTTCATTCACAACCTAGAAAGAACTGCAGGGAAATGATTCAGTACTCCCACCTAGACTCAACATTGAAAAGTCTTTTGTTCCCTATCTGAGAATGGGATGGAAATTGCTCAGAAGGGAATTATGTGAATGCAGCTCCCTTATACCGATTTGTGGCCATGTGGATTCTGGTTCTTGGTTCTCCAGAAGCCTTTCCACCTCTACTATATAAAGGCCTACATAGCCATGAAGAGCCCCATGAAAATACTTTAAGGTTGATTTCTACTTGCATTAAGAAGGTCTACTTTCCCCCTCTTGGAAGGTAGCTAAAGTCAATAACTTGCTAAATTTTAACAGCTACATAAGGAACAAATTTTCCAGCCTATGGGTGAGAGTTGAGGGTACTGAATGATATTGCTATACTTTAGTGTGGTGATTGAGAGTGTGTTTTCTAATCAGATTGGTTGGGTGTGAATCTCTGCTCCAGCTCTTATTAGCTATGTGACTTCAGGCAATTTAATAAACTCCCTCTGAAGTAGAATTATAAATAGTACCAGTATCAAGGGATTGTTATGAGAATTAAATGTAATAATGTCTCTGGAGCACTTATAACAGTTCCTATTTCATCATAAGTGTTTAATAAATTCCAACGCACTATTACTATTTTTGTCACATGGCTCCTACTAATAATATTACTATTATAGTGTAAAATTATTTAATCTCCCACAGATAACCAAGGTAGATAGCCTGATAAAGAAATAAAAATGTAGAAAATGAATTATCCACCTCACCCCTTATAAGCCCTCTGTTGTATTTCTGATGGGCCGATAGTCATCCGCAGATGTACTTTTGGTGAGTTGGTAACCTAGTGTAGGCACAGCTGTTCAGGCACTTAAATGACAGTCTTACCCAGGACAGCACGAGAAAAGAGAAAGATTTATACTTTGTGTCATCGTTTTTTTTTTTGGACACAGTTGGTTTTATTTGCTTTAAATCCCCTGCCTTAGCTCCAGGTCTTGTTGAGTATAGAGCCAGCTGGAAAGAAAAGCTCCAATAAGTACTTATTTATCCACTCCTAGTGAATAACATCCTCAATATGTTGGAGGATACAGGGAAAGGGAAATTACAGGTTGCATTTTGCCAAATATTTCTGTCATTTCACATGATAATTTTGGTTTTTCTTGCGCTCAATTTGATGTATCTAAAAATATGGACAAATTGTTCATGAACAAGGCCACTCAATTGGAGCTGCGTGTGTTTAGATTTTGGAGCAAGCCCAGATTCCAAAAGTTTGGTTAGTTTCCATTCTCAAGCATGAATTTTTTTAGTGTCATTTATATTGAAATGTATCTGAAAATGGATGCATTAGGGAGTTGGTGGAAGTGGCATTTCCTCCAGGGAGCATTCCATTTGCAGCAACACAGTTACATCCTGGAAAGAACTCTACTTGTCTCATTGCATGATAATAACCTATTTCAAACGGTAAAAAAAAAAAATTTTTAAATTGCTTTTATGTGTTTGTGTTCATGCTTTCTCTGGCATATATGTAGCTTATCTTCCTGAAATAACTTTTTGAAATTCAAAAAAATAAAACAAATTTCATATAATTTTTTCATTTTTTATTTTTATAGATTTAGGGGGTACAGGTGCAGTTTTGTTACATGAATGTGTTGTGTATCAGTGAAGTCTGGGCTTTTAGTGTAGCTATTACCTGAATAGTGTATGTGGTACACATTAAGTAATTTCTCATCTCTCATTCCCTTCCTACCCTCCTCCCATCCTGCTGAGTCTCCAATGTCTACTATTCCACTGTCACTATCTATGTGTACATATTTAGCTCTCATAAGTCAATAAGAACATTTGATATTTGCCTTGCTGTTTCTGAGTTATTTCATTTAAGATAATGGCCTCCAGTCCCATCTACTTTGCTGCAAAGACATGATTTTATTCTTTATTATGGCTAATTAGTAAGCCTTCAGAACAACTGATCCACTTTCTATAAAGAATGGTTAAAATAAGCATAGAACTTGGAATTAGAGGCACTATCTTACCAAATAATGTTATAGATCAAACAAATTTAATGACAGTTGAAAGCAGTATGTTTCTTAAAATTAATAGTCTCAAACAAGTGAGCATTAGAGAAAGGTTGTTTTCCAGTTGAAAATATAAAGGGAGGTGGTCAGGAATTAGAGGGAAATAAGATTTTTCAGCGGGGTTGGACACATTGAAAACAAGGTGATTTGTAGATAGAAGAAAAATAATACTCATTGTAATTTACAGACTAAAAGCGACAATAAGATTGTAATAATGGTGATGTTGAGTATGTATGAACTGAAATTTTAAATATAGGTCTCCCTTTAATCTGATCAGGACTACAGCCAAGGAAAATAAAGGAAAGGTTCAGATTTTATTTTCCAAGATAGAACAGTGTTGTTAACCACTTTGTCTCCTCGGTGTTCTTGAGCATGCTTAGTTCATCCTTTCTTGCTTATTTCATACTTTTTCTCCAGCAGGTATGGGAACTCTTGACCACCAATCTTGCTCAATGTCTGATCCTCCCCTATCCTTCCTCCATCATATTAGGTTACAGTTATAGAGGTGCCCATCAACATGAAAGGAGCAGAGAGGAAGTACAGTTTTCTGCTATACTCAGTTTCTGCTGAGAAGTCTAAGCCTAATATAGGCACAGAGGCAGAAATGGTGAAGTTCTCTGTGCAGACAAGAGGTCAACTGACAGAGAAAAGAAATTATTGGAGCTAAGTGATGAAATGATCTCCTTCAAACTCATCAGCTGGGTCACATAAATAAATGTGCAATCTAAGAAGAATAAAGAAAATCCGCAGAAGTTCACTATACAAAAGCAATTTGATGCCAACACAAACAAACATGTAAAATAAATACGAATGTATTATTTCTAAGCAAAATAAATTTCCAAATAAGTTCCTTGGTTTACCTTCCAACCAGATTTCTTTCCTAAAAAGGAAATCTGGAGGTACCACTGAGCACAGGCCATGGATGGCGGCTCTGGAATCTTCTTCCTCACCAGGAATGATAGAAGTCAAATTCCGTATGACTTCTGGGAACTCAAGGATGTCCCTTGCCATAGTACCTCTCTAGCACCACCTATCCGACTTCCCAGTCAGCAGCCTGATTCCTAGCTTGTCAAGATCAGGTTCTGGGAAAGCCCCTTGATGGCTCCTTATTCATTAGTCTTCCCTATAGTTATCTCTCACACATGTTACTTGTTACTGTAAGTAACTAGAAAAATTAGCAATCTCGATTTTTGAAGTTGGTTACATATTCAGTGGCCTGGCCTCAATGGTATGCAACAATTAACATTTGTGTGATGACATTCTGATATCACAAGTAATCTATTTTGCTTTAATGCTCTCAAATTAGACTAAGTGGCATATATTCAAGGATTAGAGAATTGTGATGAGATAATATAAAACTTCAGTGAACTTTTGCTTAGTTCTCTAAGTTTACCAACAGCATATAATAGAGAAAATATTAAACAGAATAAACTACATTTAGATTGTAAGTGTAATTTATAAAACATTTCATATGAATTAGATTAATAGTAGTACAATCCTTATACATGAAAACAAAATAATAGGAAATTTCTATTGATTTAGCATTGGTACTTTTTTAAAATTTATATTACATAAAATAACTTTATTTTAGGTAATTTTGCACACAATTAGAAAGCTAACTAAATACTTGGGGTTGTCCTTTTCATAGCATAGGGAAAGTTCTGCTATAAAGTGGAGAAACTGGGAAAATACTGAGATTTGATTTCTAACCTCAATTCAGACAGTTATTTTTGTAAAGGCAGCCATCTCTCTTTTGATCAGTCTTCCAATCTCCTCACCTAGTGATGCTTGCTTTGTTTCAGCTTCTAAACTTTTACTACCTGACCATTCTATTGTAAGATCCTATTAATAGATATTTTGCTAAACAGCTTATGCTTATTAAAATCAAGAAGCATATATTATATATGTATACATCAGCAAGCCTATGATATGTGTCTTTGATTCCTGTTATCACCTTTTATAATATAATAATGCTCTCAAGGGTTGATATTAACATAGATTCTTGTCATCATGGTGAAATTTCCAGAAAGACTTTCTCTTTGAAAATGTGACATTTAAAATCGAGACATTCTTACTCTGTCAGTAAGCTGCTTAATTAAATTGCTTTGTGGCTTTAACTTAATTCTTGCTCCTTGAATCTCTCCTATTCAAGTTATGGGGTAGGGGTGAGTAGTAGGAAAGGAGGGGGTGACATATGCCACTGGAAGCTCCTGACAGGCCTATACATGGTCCTGATTATTATGTTATGGCACCGTGCCTAGTGAATAATTGATGTTCAGTAAATATGTGTTTAATGAATAATAATACACTCATAAAGTGGTGTATGAGAAAGGCTGAAGTTCTTCACAATCTCCAAATCCATTTCTAAAATATGTATTTTCTCAGGAGGAAAATTGGCAAATGAAGAAGAGACTATGGAAAAACATCATCCATTTCAGTTCTTTAAAAATAAACTAGAGGAAAGCAATTCCAGAGAAGTAGAGAAAAGACTTCTGAAAATCTTTTCCTTCCTAAAAACAATGAGAACACTGGCAAAAATGGTCAAAATCAAGTTTTTCAGAACTACTGAAATTAGTCAAAAGCTTAGAGAGTTTCTTAAAAGAGTAAAAACAGTATACTTTGTGGCAATTTAATACTTTCAAACTCATTCTATGTGGCCAGTATTACCCTGCTACCAAAACCAGACAAATAGCACACATATAACTACAAACATATATTACTTTGAATATAGATGCAAAACACTATAACAATACACTATTAAACCAAATCCAGCAGAATATTAAAAGGATTATACATTATGACAAAGTGGGATTTATTCCAAGAACTGCAAGTTTGGTTTAACATATGAAAATCGATCAATGTAAAGCACCACATTTATAGAATAAAGAACAAAGAAGACACAATCATCCTAACTGGTACACAAAAAAACCCTTGACAAAATTTAAGAACCTTTCCTGACAAAAACACTCAGCAAACTAAAAATAGGAAAGAATCTCTTCAGCCTGATAAAGGGAATCTATGAAATACCCACAGCTAATATCATACTTAATAATGAACTGCTGAATGCTTTGACCCTAAGATCAGAAACAGGACAAGCTTGTCTGCTCTTATTACTTTCACTCAGCATAATACTGAAGGTGTTAACCAGGGAAATTAGAAAAGGAAGAGAAATAAAGAACATCCATACTAGAAATAAAGAGGTAAAATGATTTCTATTTGCAGATGACATGATCTTTTATATAGAAAATCCTAAAGAGTCTACACACAAAATGTAACCTAGAGTTAATAATAAATGAGTTTAGCAGATCGGCAGCATCAAAGATGTAGAACAGATATTTCTTTAAAGAACATATACAAATTGCCATTAAGCACATGAATTTATGTTCAATATCATTAGATTTTTGGGAAATATATGTTAAAAATATGATGAAATACACCTGCAGACCCAGTGAGAAAATAAAAAAGACAAACAATAACAAGTCCTGATAATGAAGTGAGTCAGCTGAAATGCTTATATATGACTGGTGGGTTTGTAAAAATGCTACAGCCACTTTGAAAAAGCATTTGCCATTTCCTCAGTTAAACACAGAGTTACAATATTATTCATCAATTTCAAGCATAGTTATATATCCAATAGAAATGAAAACAAGTGATCACATAAAAATTTGTACACAGATGCTAATAGCAGCATTATTCGTAGTAGTTAAGAAGTAAAAATAAACCAAATATGTATCAACTGATGAATGAATAAATAAAATATAAAATATCCATAAAAAATCACTTGGTATAAAGAAATGAAGTACTTGTACATGCAGTAACATAAATAAACCTTGATAATATGCTAACTGAAAGAACTGAGTCACAACAGGCCACATATTATATGATTCCATCTATATTAATATGCAGAATAGACAAATCCACACATATAGAACACAGATTGAAGGTTATTAGTGGATTAGAGAGAGGGGACAGGAGTGAGGTGTGATTGCTAAAAGAAATGGGGTTTCTCAAAAGGGTTAGCATGTTTTAAAATTAGATAGTAAGAATGGTAGCCTACCTCACTCTATATAATGAAAAGCACTAAATTGTCCACTTTAAAGGTGTGAGGTTTAAAGTATGTAAATACATTTGAATGAAACTGTTTTAAAATTACAATTGAAAAAGGCAACACAGTTGCTGAAAATAAAATCCACACAGATCAATATTTTCTGGTTTTAAATTCACTCATTCATTTTCCAGTCATTGATTTGATACCTAAACTCTTTCAGATATTCTATGGATTGGATTATAAAATATGGATTTTGCCATATGGCATCTCAAAATCCCACACAAAGATTAGCATGTGAAAACACAATGCTAAATAAAATATCCTAAGAAGTAACATATGCTCACAAAGTAATCTGGAGGAACAGGGTGGGGAAGATAATTTTCTTTCTACTTTGGGGTATGGAAAGTTGTCAGACACGCTTCACAGAAAAATTAACATTGAGGTCTTTCACAAAGAAAAAGCAAAGGATCTTTCAAGTCAATTAGATAAATCTGAATAAAACAGCATTGTAAAATCATGTGGCTTCTTTGGAGAATAGAAGAATGTGATGTCTTCTCTGATCCTCTGTGATCTCTTTTTGTGATCATAGAAAATTGTCATTTGTATTTTCCAGTACTAGAAAAGAGCCATCATGTTTAACCAAACAATAGAATACCTTAGTTATTTGGAGCAAAGAAGATCATTTAAAATTATAAATTGTTTTTCAAATGAGGAGATTTCCTTTACATAAAGAAAATGTTATGATAATAAAGCACTCAAAGTTGAAGCGTTGAAATGCTTAATGAAACTACTTTGAAAGTATGAAAGAAAAGGGATGAATAAATTTTGTGGAAAGCTCAAAGGACCATGATCTAATTGAAATTATACCTATAAGACCTATGGCTTGGATCGTACACTATTGCCAGAAAATCTCTAGAGATTTGTGGACGATATTCAATTACTTACAGGCAAAGGGAACTTTTGCATTTCATTGAGTAAATCCCGTTAAGTGTGTAATGACATTAAAACATATCCTACCCTGTCTTCATATTAAGACATTTCTTTAGAATGTGGTCTATAATAGATGGAAAAAAAAGAGTCACTAACATTTCCATTTGTTCACAGTTGCAGATATCTTGTTCTGTATCAAGTTCCATATTCATTTTTCTGATTACTGTTATTAGTTAATAAAATAGAAAACTGTATTCATGTTGCCATTTCTGCTTTTAAACTAAAAACATATAAGTTTACATGATGACTTTGGTGCTCTCTAAGGAACTGTACTAATGAAAAATATCTATAAGTTAAATACCCCTTTTTCTTTCTCCAATATGATTTTTAAAATTAAGGTATAAAGTTACATACAGTGACATGCAGGTATCTTGAGTATTATAATTACATGATTTTGACAATTGGCAGTGAATAATCCTCAATATTCTAAAGTTTTCTTTGTCTGCTATGTATTTTTCTGAATCTTAACATAGTATTGTTGGTCTCATTAAAAGACCTTGGTGGTCAGGCACAGTGGTTCACGCCTGTAATCCCAGCACTTCGGGAGACTGAGATGGGTTGCCGAGATCAGGAGTTCCAGACCAGCCTGGCTAACATAATGAAACCCTGTCTTTACTAAAAATACAAAAATTAGGTGGGTGTGGTGGTGCACGCCTGTAATCCCAGCTACTCAGGAGGCTAAGGCAGGAGAATCACTTGAACCCTGGAGGCACGGAGGTTGCAGTGAGCCAAGATGCCTCCACTGCCCTTTAGCCTGGGCCTCAGAGCAAGACTGTCTCAAAAAGAAAAAAAAGAAAGACCTAGGTAGTGTTTTTTACTATTGTGTGTTCTAAACAAGTTTACAAAAAAATTTTTCTTCCTTCCTTATGATCCTTCTTTAATGTTTAGTATTAATAGTATTCATCAGTAATACCGTCTTCACCTGGAGTTCTCCACGTGGAAGTTGTTTGTTACTAATAATTTAATTTGATTAGAAATACAGAATTATTCTGTTAGCTATTTCCTCTTGAATGAGCTTTGCTAATTTGAGTCTTTAAAATAATCTATTTTATCTAAGTTAACATATTTACTGGAATAAACATTTTCATGATGAATTCTTATTAGCTTTTTAATGTTTCTATGATGTATGGTTATATCCTGTCTTTCATTGTAGAAATTGATAATTTATGTTTTTATTCTTGTTTACATATCAGTTAATATTTGTTATCTTGTTAGTTGTCTTATTTTATCTTCATGTATTACTTATAAAATATTATCTTTTCTTCGGGTTTTGATTAAATTAATTGAATATCATTTATGATTGAATATTATCTTTACTCATGTATCATTTCTAAATTTTCATTCATTTAGCAGATGAATACAATTTATTAAGGATTTTAACTTTAACTTATGACAGCCCACATTCAAATACTCTTCTGTATTTTCATGTGTAGTCTAGGAACTGTACATTGCGTTTCTTTTTTATCATTCCCATTATTTTTATTATTGCTATCACTTGTTCTACTTCTACACATGTTATAAACCACAAAGCACTTTGTTATTATTTTTACATTAAATAATCATTTTTAAAAATCTTATACATTTACTCACGTTTTTCATAATTGTTTCCAGTGTACTTTCTTTGTTTTTTTTTTAATTTTTGTTTTTGTTTTGTTTGGTATAGTTCCAAGTTTCCACTTAGTATCATTTTCTTCCTGCCTTAAGAACTTCAGTTATAGCTCCCATAATTCCCACATGTTATGGGAGGGGCCTGATGGAGATAATTGACTCGGTATCCCCCATGCTATTATCGTGGTAGTGAATAAGTCTCACCAGATCTGATGGTTTTATAAAGAGCTTCCCCTTTTGCTTGGCTCTCATTCTGTCTTTGTTTGCCACCCCATAAAATGTAACTTTGTTCCTCACTCACCTTCTGCCATGTGTGAGACCTCCCAAGCCATGTGGAACTGTGAGTCCATCAAACCTCTTTCCTTTATAAGTTATGCAATCTCGGGTATGTCTTTATTAGTAGTATGAGAACAGATGAATACCGATTTTATGTGTGTTTTTATTCACATTGTTTTTGTTTTTCTTAATTACATGCAAAACTTTTCTGATTCTTTATATGCCTGGCACTTTTTATGTATTTAAAAACATTTTCAGTGCTATGGTATTCAAAGTCTGGATTTTGTAGTCTTTCTTTAAAGAATATTAAGTTTCATTCTAAAAAGCAATTAATTTAGTTTTGGATTAATATGCTACTAATCAGGATTGATTTTAAGTTTTTAAAGTATAGGTTAGGTCTTAATGAATTTCTCAAGTAGTTCTCCTTTTATGGTGTGAACTTTTGGAATCTCAGTTGAAAACCTGGGAAATTCAGCATATTCTCCCTACTCTGTCAGATTAAATTTCTTAGGTTTCCTCATACTTTGTGGCCTCTGAGTTCTCTGTTCAGTGCTTACCTTCCCAGTAACTTTTTTTTTTTTTTGGCTACAATTCATTAAATTTTATCTTATATACATGTAGTTTAGTATTTGTACAAAGACTTAACTAGATCCATCTGCAAATACATAGAACTCCTTCTTTGTGCAGCATCCTCCTTTCCAAGACCCTACACAGCAAATTCCAGCCGCTTCTGTAGGTCTGGCGTCAGATTATTGCTTCCTCAGCTCCTTAATATTACCATGCTTTGCTTAGGCTCCATTTCATTGTAGTGTTGTCCGAAAAATGCTTCAAGGAAGACAACTGGGGTAACCATGGGGAATATCTCATGTGTTTCCCTTCCCTCAGGAGTGATGTTTCTGCACTGTCTGTTTTTCAGTGCTTTGTATATTTTGTCCTGTTTTATAGTTGTTTCTAATGGAAAGACGGTGTGGTACAAGTTACCGTATCATACCCTAACAAAAAACATTTGATTTTACTTTTGATATTTAAGTGTGTCTAATGAGCCCACTAATTAGTTTGAGCAAAAATCATCTATCCTAACTAGATCAATTTATTTTAATGATTACTAACAACAGTGAGTATGTTGATAGATGTTTGTAAAAGCATGTATACATTCATGGAAGGAACATTTTGGCAATCAGAAATTAAAACTAAAGCACATGAAACTAGGAAAGTGGTATCTTTTTCCCTTTCACACAGATCTTTGTTTGTTCTTTTATCACCCTGGTACCCATCAATAAACTACCTCAAGTTTTTCCTTGAAAAAAAAATGGAATTATTAACCAATAGTCTTAGAGAGAAAAAAAGCACACAATAAGTAAGAATATGATCATGTCCAGTCAGGACTGGAATGCCAATATTTTCACTACTTATTTTTGAATGCAAAAATGACAGCAAATAGTAACCTTAAATATTATCTATAACCTTAAGATATATGTCAGAACAATATAATATTTAGTTGGAATTACCAGATTTCACTATCAGATATAACTAGCTTGGTTCCATCATGAGCAGTTTCTATCTTTGAGGCCAGTTATTTTTTTTTACTATTTATAAAAATTAATAAATATAAACAAGGCATTTAGGATTCTTTCATTAAATTAGGCTTTAATTTATGACTATATTTGTGTACCCATCCATGTGTTCTACAAAAAGGGCTTTTATTGTAATTAGAATAGTATGTGTTAACATTAATACACACACTAAATCAGAAAGTGATTAACTAATTTCATGATACAAAGATTTATGGTGTTCTTTATAGCTGTGCAACCAAAGAGGTTTACATTTGAAGAGATGAACGTGTTGTATCTTGAGAGAAGACAGAATAGCAAATATTTGTTTGCAACTTACATGAAGTAATGACATATGATCATTTTATTATTTTAACTAAGTTGTACAACTGAATTATAAAATGGACTGGCTTCACCTTGTGGGTAGAAGGTGGCAAGAATAAGTGAAGTGATCCTTATTTTATATTCTTTGACAACCCATTAGTAGACTCTGTGAGGGAATAGGTACTAGTTATTAATATTGGTCTGAAAATCACAGCAGTTGGATATTAAAGGAACCTCAAAAAATTATTTGGTCTAGTCTTAACCATTGAACTAGCTGGAGGTGAAACATTCAAATTTCTGTTGCTTTAATTTAACCCAGGACTTGTTTGGAGTACTTACATATATGGAATAAAGATAGTTGGCATTACTTTAATTATGGTTTTCATCAAAAGGTGGGTACATTAATTTTTATCTGTCTCCTAAATTAAGTCATTTGAAGTTAAAATTATTTTAGCATATATATCAGCATATAAGCAAAGCTTGAGAAGTGGCAAAATTTCCTTTATTGTCCCAGAGCAGTTTCAGCCTCATTAATTCCTCTTTTATCTGTGCACTGATTTCTCTTTCCTTTTCTTGGCAGCCCTTCCTTCTGTTATCAGAGCTCTATTATTACAATTCTCTGTTTTTCTGCTAGATCCCTCTTTTCACTTTTGAGGTAGCTAGAATAATGTCCCCCATCCCATTCTTATCCACCATACTCACATTGTTAAACTCAAAGCCAGCTAAACAGATGTACACATCATGGTACTCTCTAAACTCTAACTTGAAGATAGTGTAACTGCAAGCTCACATATAATAAAAACAAATAAAATGTTCTTTTCAATTCAAGAGATTTTCTGTGCGTTTATGTTCACAAGTAAACCTCTGAACAAGAAAGAAATAATTTTAGGATCATTCTTTACAGAGCAGATTTTCTACCTTTGTGAAAAATGAAAATTACAACCTTAGTAAAAACATATGGATCAGCAAATGCTCTGGTCTAAATATTACTTTGGCATTTATAGCACAAAATGCCTCCCTGTTCTGGCATTCAGCTTTTTCCTATAATAGCACACAGAGAAGCAGCGCCAGGTTAAAGTGCCAAGTAAGGTATTCCTCCTAGGGCCTGGTAGGAATTGGACAATGCCTGCACACTGGGCATCAGAGTTGTGTTAGTATGAATATCTTGATGCACCTAACTGGGAAATCAAAAAGCCAAGGTTTTTGATTTTACAAATTTACCTTTCCAGGGTTCTTTTTGACTAGAGGACAATATTTAAGGTATAGGAAAAGTGCTATAACTAGACCAATCTCTAAGTTAGCAGAGTTTCGAATTTAATAATTCAAAAGACAGAATGAAGTCCAGGGACCAAAGGTTGAAATGAAGCAAATATGTCTAATTAAGGCAAGTTACATTATTTAGAAAGATATACGAGGCAGTCATAAATATTTTACAGGTTAAAATAAAATTCAATGCCATGCTAATTTTCCCCATCTCAAATACAATTACTAAAGTCCTCTAAATATTACCAAATAATTGTGGATCAACAGGAGTATGCTATTTGTGACAAATTCAACAGTGTCTGTGGAGAAATCTCTGTGTCTCTGTCCCTCTGCTGCAATGCCTGCTCCATTCATAATTGGCACTCAATCTCTCTGCTCTCAGCAGCATCAGGCAGCCATTACCAAAGATGCAGGGTTTTAACACCCTCCACTTCAAAGATTTCTTCAGGGAGAAAAGGGGGATCGCTAAAGAGAGTGGAAGGAAGTAGGGAATGAAATAAACAGCTCCTTCTATTCTGCTCAGCCCCTTTCAGTCAGACTTGGAACAATGTTAAGACCTACTGGCTGACAGAGGCCATGATTTCAAATGAGATGTAAATCAGAGGTCCTGACCTTGCACACCTGAAATGGATTCATAGCACTTTTTGACATAAAAATGATCCTGGGATCTTGGCCAGAGTCCAGTATGGTAATTGCATTTGTTTACCCATCCTCTCCCAGCAGTTTCTATTATTAATGGAAATTCTAATACATTGTGAAGTGACACAAGAAAAATATGGCCATCAGTTCCAAAAAGAGTATGTACCTAAAATAAGAAGGAGAAAAATAATAAGAATTAAACATTATTTTCCACGTGTTAATCTTTTCATATTTATGATGTATTTGTATTAAATTCTTGTAAGATACCTTTGTTATAACTAAGCAAGAGGTTACCATTAACTATACTTTACTAAGAAAAACACTAAATAGTAGAAAGCAAAGATATTTACCCAAAGTTAAGCAGGTAATCAGTAAAAATCAAAAGAAACCAAGCATGTTCCAGCGGACTGAAAAAACATGTGAGTGTGTCTCTGCTTTTGGTTATATGAAGGAAAATAAATTATTTATCTAAATGTACTTTTTAATATTGATTACACAAGAAATGAACAAATTCATTCTCTACATAAAAAAAGAATGCCATTACCTCTATCCTGTTATATTTTTCGGAGGAAAACCAATGCTATCAATGTGATTTGTTTCTTTTCAGAAAACATACATGCCTGCATAATCACACAGGCACACCTATAAGAAAAAATAGTTTGCGTGTAATATTTTTGGTACTAATGATACCATACTTTATCTGAGCTCTGTGCATTTTTCTCACTTAACGACATAATCTTAAAACTCTGCAACATCTTTCCACCTGTCACTTTGTATACAGCTTCTCAGGCTAGTTACTGAGACACAAAATTGCTGAGTTAATTGATGTACTCAAATTAATTCTGAGATATCTCCAAAATTGTTTTTGACTACATATTTATTCTGATTCTTGTAGATTCCTATGCCTACTGCATCTCTCCCTTCGTAGCAGTTGATGTGGAATACTCAGCCCCACTAAGGCTACAGAGCCACACTTTAAGTCCTGGTTCAAACAGCAGCTTCTAGTGAAACATTCTTATCTCACAACTATAATCAAACTTTCGGGTGAAACCATACGGTACTTTATCTATACACATGCCATGACACTAACTATGTAATTCATTGCATTATAATCATTTATATGCAGGACTTATCTCCCTCTTATCCCCCATAGGGTTGTAAACTCTCTAAGGGCAGAATGCATGCCATTGTTTTTATATTTGAATCCCCACATCTTGTAATTGTGTACCTTGCATAGGGTTATTCAAAAATCTCAGTGAAATAAACAAATGGATAAATACATTGTTGTGTAATGTAACATTTCATGTCAGGCCAGTGCCTACAAAATTCCAGGAAATGTCAGTAGCATTGTCTTTTGTCAATTTCATGGAAGCTTGGTCTAATCTCTAGTTGGTCATGTTTCAGTTTAATTACATATTTGCCTTGTTTAGGCGTCACTTTTTAATTACTGATAATGGAAATTATCCTATGTATTTTCATGGTGGTCCTTGTTGTACGTAGAAATGAATCCTTGTAAATCATTTCTGAATTGTTTTCTCCACCAGCACCATTCTCAGCTGCAGTGAGAGATAAATTTGTTCTAGATATTCTGAGTATGTGTTTTCACTCTGCATGGCTGATAGGACATCACAACACCCTCCATCTCTCCCCCTAACCCAGTCAGCAAAAGGGATTTTCAAACCACTTAACAAAAGCTGGATATCAAGATGAGACATGTTTTAGTGGATGCAGGAAAAACCCTTCTTCTTTTCTGTCTTCCTCCTTTCTTTTCTCCCTCCCTCTCACTTTATCTCTATGTCCCTCTTTCTGTAAAAATTGGAATAAATTGAAACATGTTTGAGTTTGGAATGCATACAAATTTTAATATACTCACATTAAATCCAAAGTATTATGGGAAACTCATATGATTTTAAAGGGGAAAATATTCTAGCATTTAAAAATTCGTATAATGTACCAAATAAGTATCTGGAGTTGATTAAAATTAGTTTTATGAAGAACAGAAGTCCGGCCTTCAGCATCTCCCTTCTGCAGCCTCCACTAAAACTTCCATTTGAAGATTTTTAAAATAAACTTACAAAATTGTTTTCTGTAAGGTTTTCTATCTCCATTAATAAGGAAAACTTTTATTATGAAACAGCCAGTATTTTTGTAAAGAACTGCATTGATTCTAACCTTTATCCTTAAAAAATTTTCTACAATTCAATTCCAATAATACGTTCTAATAGCTTAAGTTTATGGTACTATACCTGGCTTAGAATGTGAATACATAATGGTGACTTACTCATGTAGTCTGATTTAGTCCTTCTAGATTCCATTCAATTCAAGATTCTGTAGTTTGATATAGTCCTTCTGTATCTAGAAGATATAGAATAATAAGTTCTATATCTTAAGTTTATGGTACTATATCTGGTTTAGAATGTGAGTACGTAATGGTAACTTACTCATGTAGTCTGATTGAGTCCTTCTAGATTACATTCCATTCTGTTTTATGAATTTATTACAGTCCTTGAGACTTATTAAAATTAAATGCTTCTTCTATAATAGTGAATATCTTAATTATAATATTGTGTTTTAAATTTTCCTTTCTTCCTCCCTCCTTTCCTCTCTCCCTGCCTCTCTCTCTCTCTCTCTTTCTCTTTCTCTTTCTCTTTCTCTTTCTCTTTCTCTCTGTCCCTCTACCTGTAAGCACTGGAATCAATAGAAACAAGTTTGAATTTAAAATACATACTAATTTTAACATACTTATATTTAAGGTGTTATGAGCAACTTATATGATTTATATTATCCTTATTTATATCAACTTGTATAATCCTTATTCTACAAATAAGGATCAGCCTTAGACATAACCCTGAAACATCTGTCCATTCATGGTTGGAATAAATACATTCATTTGTGTAGATCTTCATATATTTTCATCAGGAATTTTAGAATTTTAATTAAGAGTAAGATTTAAACTCAATAACTAAAATTGTGGTATTATTTCTGGTTTTCATGATACTATTTTTAAAATATAAAACATATTTAAATTTATCTAGACACTTATTTCTTTCCTGTTTATGTAACAAGTAAGCTCTTCAATTTATTTTTACTTTCCCAAGAAAATTTCACAAAATCTTTAATGATAACTTTGAAAAAATAAGACCTTGTTATGAAAACATTTGGTGTATGTATAATATGATAATTGGATCTTCAATTAGATTAATTAGCTCAAAATTAAAATTGTGTCCATTTGCTAAATTGTTACTTTTAAATATTCTACAACAGTTCTTCCTTGGAATAAGTTAAAGACTAGGCATACATAATTTACATAATATGATAAGCCATATATAATACATTTATCTTTACTGTCTCAAAAAGAGCAAAAAGAAATTGGTCATTGCTTCTGGAGGCTGACTTTGTTCTTTGAAAGATTTCTGGACATTCTTTGTGAAGCACCTTAAAGGAGATAATCAGGGTCTTCAAATTAGGCTTTGAAATATATTTTAGGAAAGTCATCTTTCAGATACTTGAATTGAAAATTTGATTGAGAACTAAACTCAACATAGGTCTTCATTTATCTTAGTAAAAAACTTCCTTTAAAACAATTTCTGTCTTTACAGCTGCCAGGAATATTTTTCAAAAATATTTATTGACTACTTTATAAGGTTAATTGAAATGAAAGACTGGTACTTTTTTTTCTTGAAAAATAGTGGGCATTTGACCTCCACCTGTAAAATAAATAACAGATATCTTATGACTTCTTGATTTATTAGAGATATGAAATTTTCTTCCTCTCCATTTTAAAAGATGTGTGTATTTTTCTTTTCTGGAAGACTGAGTTTTTGTCTCCATTATCTGCTCTGTGCCACTTTGCAAGACAATTCTGCTCTTTGTGCTAATTGAGTACTGGACCTAGTGGTATCTCTTCTAATGGTGCCAGTGTCTACAATTAGCTTAATACTGTTAGAGAAAGGAACTAAAGCATATTTTTCACTGCAATAATGGTTACACAGACTTTGAAAATTAAGTAGATTCTTCCCAAAACACTAAGCTACTTGGACTGACATTACAGAAGCAGAGAGATTATTAAATTAAAAAAAAAAAGACAAAGTGAGCATCAATATAAGTGGTATTAAGGCAAATATTTGCACACTGTGTTGGGTAAAGGAATGTCCTTGCCTTGGGATAGATAACAGAATGAGGAGAAATTGCTAGAGTAGAGCATTCTTTCTCTTTTTTTTAAACTTATATTTCAGGTTTAGGGGTATATATACAGGTTTGTTATATAGGTAAATTCATGTTATGGGGGTTTGTTGTACAGATTATTTCATCACCTGAGTACTAAGCCTAGTACCCAATAGTTACAGTTTCTAATCCTCTTCCTTTTCCCACCCTCCACCTTCAAGTACATCCCAGAGTCTGTTTTTCTCCCTCTGTGTCCATGAATTCTCCTCATTTAGCTCTTGCATAGAAGTGAGAACAGAGCATTCTTTCCATATCATGAATCAAAGCATCATATATTTTCTTTTCTCCTTTTAGTTTTTTTTACCCTTCATCACTTTTCCTCATCTACAGAGTGACTACTGTGATATAGTTACTACACAAGATATTCTCCACATTCTTCCCTTCACATCCTTTATTTTGTTTCCCCCTTGTAATTATTTTTCTTTCCCCTCATCCATTGTTCCCTGGTCCTGTGTCATCAGGCAGAGTCTATGCTGGCACCTCATGACAAATGCTTTATAGCAAGTTATTTGGTCAAAGGTAGTGACAAAACAAAATCTAAAGCACTAAATCAAAACAAAATTCTTGTTATAGAAAAGGCAAGAACCTTAAAATTTTACTGAGTTATAACTCTATTTTTATATGAGCAACTAACTGAATATATTGAGCTACTTTTGTTAGCTTTTCCTTTCTTTCTAGCTATGTAATACCTTCTTACCCATGGGATAAAATAAAATGTAATAGATAAAGGAAACAGGGAACACAACTGTAACTTTTGAATTGTTACTATTTGAAACTTTTTTTCAGTTATACACTGACTTGATTAAATATTTTATTTAGTGTTTAATCATTACATTGTGAATTTTTAGATCACTTATATTATGTGTTTTAAGTGAGTTCTAGTCTAATATTCAGTGGGGTTATGGTTGTTGATATTATTCAGTATAGATAGCTCAAGTTTTGAAAGGATTTTTTCTACTCAAACTACTTATAACTATCTACATACAGGAGATGATGCTAGCATTTCTTTTTCAAGCAAGCAGTATGATGTACTTTCCATTTGGTATTGGGCTAAGTATTTCAAAGTTTTAGGCATAACTTTTCACTTGACTGTGAATTTTTATGTTCAGACCACAGGAGGTTATCCACCTTCTCCAGTAGCTTCCGTGAGAGGTTTGCAGATGGGAAGCATGAGGGCTATTGAGCTAAATCATTTTCATTTTTTAGTTTCTGGGTCTTAGGCATACAGTATTGAAATGTGAGGAGAACTTGGAACCCATTATTTTACTTTTTAGAAATCTAGAATATATCTTCTTTTCGTACAGGAAAGAAAGATTTCCCTGTTACAACATTCCTTGAAGAAAAACAGAATTGGATGTTCTGACCCAGCTATGTATTTTTTAAAACTAACTGAGTTACTGAGTCACTGCACACTCTACCCACTGCACTGTTCCAGACTGCTGCCACTCAGAAGCCTAGGCCTCTGAACCACTCAAATGGAACATAAGCACTCAGCATGGCAGATTGTTGATCCCTAGCATTCTCTGATATTTTTATATTTATTTCTAACCAGTCACTCCTTGAATGGTGCTGTGGAATCACCATTAATTAATGTCCAGGAAATGATAATATGGGAAGGTGATGTACACACTGTTTTCATAAAGTAACTTATTTAATCATTGATGCATGTGGTATGAAGAAAAAGAAAGGCACATATAATTCAAAACTAATGTAATACTAATTATACATATACTGATTGTATATATCCATATTTGCATATATATATGTAAAAATATACATTCATATGTAAAAAATGTGTAAAAATTTTCCTGCCTCTCCTCTTGCCTCTGCCTTTAGTCATTTTCCCCATTATAGCTATAGCAATCTTTCAAAAAACACAAATATCCTATCTCACACCTGTGTAAACTAATGGATCCCCATTACTTTTAAGACACCGTGCATCTTCCTTATCAGAGGTTACAAGATCCTTTGTTCCTTGGCTCCTTCACGTGTATCCATTCTGAGCAACTGCCACCCATTTCTCTTCCAACTCTGTGCACCACTCAATTCAATTACTCCTAATGTCACGAACGTCCTGACCCCCCTCAACCCTCAGCCTTTGCATGAGTCATTCTCTGAGTGAAGTATCATTCAACTTCTCTTCCTCCAGTGTTTCGCTGGCTAAACAGATGCATTCTTTAAAAAAAGTGTGTATTTAAAGGTATACAATATGCTGTTATATGATACATATATATATATAGTAAAATGGTTACTATTATACAACAAATTAGCATATCTATAATCTCTCATAGCTACTCATTTTTCCCTCCTGAAGCAAAGAGCAGCTGCAATCTACTTATTTAGCAAAAATCCTGAATCCAAAACACTACAATTAACTACAGTCTTCATGTTGTATATTAGATCTTTAGACTTATTCATCCTATGGATCGGCTACTCTGTATTCTTTGACCATGGCATCCTTGCATGTAAGCTTATATGGACAGCATTTCCTGATCACCCTTACACACCTTCAAATGCACATGACAAACATTGCCTAGTGCTTCTCCCCTACATGTACTCTTCTGATATTCTCTACTACCCTACCAATAGCTCTCATTGCTTTGTGCTATGATTTCCTGTTTGCTCATCCGGAGCTCTCACTAGGCTTTTATTATAATGAGGCAGGGGGAGTTTTGACCCCACTCATCATTACTCATAATGCAAGCAGCATAATGCTATCACATAGCAGAGTAGAATCAATGTTTGCTGAACACATAAGTAAATAAATAAATGAGGTAATAGGTAGGGGTTATTTCTGAGTCATGTGCTATGTAATTATGGAGATGATTTTAAAAACTTTAACAAAATGGTACTGTTTCCTTAGGCAGGATTTTCAAGCAAGAGAAGCTTACAAATGAAGGATGATGAGGATACATCCCTAATTTATGATTCTAGGGGCAAAATCCAATTATATGCTAACCTCTTCATGTAATTTATATGGTAACTGTCCACCTTTCACTCCAATCTCAACCTTCTACTTTCTTATACCACAAGATAGACTTTATTTTGGGCTTTACGTTCTAGATATTTTGTGAAAACTTGAGGCATTATTTTTATAATTGCAAAATGAGTTGGTAAGTCATTAGTACTATTATCAATTAATGAAATCTACAAATAAGCCAACCCTGAAGAACTTAATAATGAAACTGTTAATCTACAGTCGCCACAAAAACTGCCTGCAAAATTTTCTCCCTCAAATTTTGCTACCAATAACAACATTATGGGAGAAATAACATGGTGTTACAAAAAGAAAAGTTATAAAATGTTATTGCTCTATATTTTAGACCATCCTGCGTTGTAAAATGGTACAAGGAATTCTCAAAATGTTTTGCTGCTATATACTGGGAGCTCATTGTAAAATTGGTGCTGTTCTAGGGGTACGTGAAAGTTTTGTTGGTGTGATATTTGTATGCTTCTATTTGGAATAGACCACTTACATCTATAAATATAATGAATGAATTAGAAACAGAACCAAGAACCACATTTAATTTCCAATTAGATTTGTTTATTAGAATTTCGTGGTAATATATCATTTTCCCTTCGGAGATGGAAATCTGTTATATTTACCTTTGAGAACTCATAGTGGCACATAATTTATTTCTGCCTAGAGTGTATCACTGTATGTTTGTTGAATTTGGTTGAAACCAAAATACCTATGAATTATATAAAAGAATTAAAAATATTTCTGCAGAGATTTTTCAGTGTTACATATTTACCACCAACATATTAAAAATTATGACCTATATGGTCTATTTGATCCAGTAATTAAAATATAGGAATGTGTCATTTTATACAATGTACGTATCTAGAGGATGTATAAATTTAATTTAGTTGCTGCCACAAAGTAAAAAGGGCAAGTGTATTGTAGTAATTCAGAATATGGTTGTTCTGGGTTCTAATCTCAGCTCTGCCACTTAATAGGCAACTTTACTTTCATCAGCCAGTTTATCCAAAAAAAGAGTAATACAGATGCCAAGAAAAGCATCAGCCAGTTTATCCAGAATAAGAGTAATACAAATGCCAATCCCATAAGTTTGCTGTAAATATAAATACAACAAATGCAAAGTATTTGGCACAGAGCTTGGCTCAGTAAGTACTAACAAAACTTTGCTGTTGTTAGATACGCTTAACATTCTTTCTTTCTTTCCTAACCAATAGAAGGGAAGCTATTGGTAAACAGGAAGAATAATATAAAATTACTCTGCAGCATGTAGCATAATTTTGAGAGAGCATGTGTCCTTATTTACAAATTAATAACAGAAAGTTTTAAGCCCAAGCAAATGATGAGATCTAGAATAAATCACTTAAATTTTATAAATTTGTATCTATAAATTAAGAAAAAAACAATAGCTATTTGGTTAGCTTAAGTAATTGCCATCAAAAGTAATTTTAAAATAGAAAACAGTAAACAAGTGAAATGGACACAAAACATACTCTTGACTATGATAGTTTGTATATAGTGACTTTCAATTTTAAATTGTTCAGAGACATCACAGGATTTTAAAAATATGGATGGCAAGAGCCAGATATGTGGAAAATTAGTTCTGGAAATAATGTTTGTTTAGATTGTTAGAGCAAGTCCATTTTTTTCCCTCAGGCAGATATTTTGAAGGTTGTACTGGCTTCGTTTTCTAAAGAGAAGGGAAAAGAACAGGGATTTAATCATCTCTGTTCATGTGTCATGTACCTTAGAAGCTGATCAATAAATATTAATTGATGCAGATAATACTATAAGGATGATGTTTTGTGAAATTGATTCATAAAAGTCAGCCTAAGGCAACTTTACTGATGTGATTTGGTGTTCCCAGCATGTTTTACTTAACTCTCTTGATAAGAAGATCATGTTAAATTAAACATGTTTGATTGGGATCCTGAGCCTAGGTATTTCCTTCCTTCCCCCCATCCCACTTTCTCTCTTTATTTCTCCCATTTTTCCTTTTTTATTTTTTTTGTATCCCTACATTGGTTGTTTATATATTGTATACTTAAACCATAGTTCTGTCAGGTAGAGATAGGAACTAGATCAGGTTTGAAACATGTTTTCTCTTGAGAGGTAGTCCTTGAAAATTTTTACTTGATAAGCTTGGAAGACAAGAGAAGAGAGATAAGCTAATGTGTTTTTCTTCACATTGCCATTCACAGATACTCAAGGCTGAGATGGTCTTTCTGAGAAGCTCATTTTATGAAACGTTATGTGACTGCAGCAATCTGCAGACATGAACACTGGGCATATTCAGCTGGGAGTGGATCTGGCCCAGAGACTGGTCTGAAACTCTAGTTTAAAAAATAACAGTGAGAACACAGGGACACAGGGAGGGGAACATCACACACCGAGGCCTGTCAGGAGGTGGGGGGCAAGAAGAGGGAGAGCATTAGGACAAATGTCTAAAGCATGCAGGGCTGAAAACCTAGATGACGGGTTGATAGGTGCAGCAAACTACCATGGCACATGCATACCTATGTAACAAACCTGCACGTTCTGCACATGTATCCCAGAAATTAAAGTAATAAAAAAAAATGGCAGCCTGACTCCCTGGAACATCATCTTAGTGCTATTATGTGCCTGAACCAGTACCTAGAGTGAGTTCCTGCCTTGTATTAATGCCTCATCATTCCACACAACTTAGGCTTACATACAAAGGAATATTTATCACATAAAACCATAACAGAGAATAGCCCCTTTTTAAAGTCTTTGTTTAACTAAGAGTTTTATTTTTCATGACATATTATTATTAATAATTAGAAACTAAGTCATGGAACTCCTGATTGTAATCTCAAAATATTTATCATGGGGCTGTAGCTTTGTCTTGAGCCCAATCTATGTGTGAAAAAGAGGGGCTTAGGTATGGAAGAGAAAGCCAAGTATACAAATAACTAGAATACCTGACAAAATGTCTTAGACTATAGGAATAATCCATATTATCTAGCAGAATATAAGGAAATATTTTTTCTGACTTGGTGAGACTACTATTTGTGTGTGTGTGTGTGTGTGTGTGTGTGTGTGGTATCTATTTCACAATTTTCTTCATTCCCTCTATAGTAATTTGTCTTGATTAGATTTCTAATAACAGTTCTGTCTCTTCTAACATGGTATTTTTTTGTGTGTATACATGTCTGAGAACTGCCTATTTTTATTACCTTTCCTGTACATATGAGGATCTCTGTCTCTGCCTCTCTCTTTCTCTAGTCTTTGAAATCACAACAGTTTATAAGAAAAAGTCTTGAAATTTATCATTTAGAATCAGCTATTCTGGAGATATGCTATACTGTCTCCTCAAAGCTTAGATTCAAACCTTCCTTTTGTTTCTGAATGGTATTCTCATTAAATAAATTAAAATTTGTATTGTTTTAATTTTCTTCTTTTCTTTTCTCTATAGAAGCCACATCTCCCATTTTATGTGTTTTTAATTTTTTATTTATTTTTAGTTATTTTGCTAATTACGTCTTAGTCTTGTCCATTCTGGCATTTATTTTTTCAATTGTATTCAGTCTTTTCTTTTTTTATATCTCAAAGTGACCCTTACGTCTGTGCCATTTAATTTTTCTCTTCAACTTCATCACCAAACAAACAGTGGCAGCTTTTTAAAAAATATCCTTCCCCTGCTGTGTCATTTTGTCTTTGTTTTCTTTGTGTGCCTTCTTGAAACTCTTGTTCTGAAGACTGATTATTACTCATATTTGAATGATTGACATTCTTCTGAGACAAGTTATTTTGAAACAGTTTATGTAAAGGAAGGGCTAGCATTCTGATCTAGAAAATATTAAAACCTGGAACAGGAAATTGTGTGTGTTTGTGTGTGTGTGTGTGTGTGTGTGAGAGAGAGAGAGAGAGAGAGAAAATGAGAGAGAGAGAACAAGAGAATATAAGTGCTTTGAATTGATTTTCTTTACTTCTAGAGATTTCTTATTCTGACAGATAGCTGGCTGGTCACAATTTGGCCTCTCCTCCTATCTGCTTTACTTTGGATAAACCCTTCATTAATGCTAGTTCTGTGGATTCTTTTATTTATCCCAGCAGCGCTAATCTGTATTATCCAGCAGGATCCAGAGAAATACACTGAGTAGCCCATGTTTCTTGTTGCTGTTATTCCTAACAACAGTGTTGGTTTTTTCTCTCAGGGTCTCAGTCTGAGGCACCTGGCCTGAGACTCTCTGGTTTCTCCTAATCCATTCTACTGCACCTGTGGCAACAGGCATGTTTGATATAAACTTTACTTGGCCTGAAATCCCTCCTCAAATGTTGCATTTGGGATTATAGTGTGTCCTAGTTAGATAGAAGAGTTTACATGTGTACTTCTTATCCTCTCTCTAACTTCAGAGATAAAAATAGAAGACATATCCTATTCTGCCATCTCAAAATGTAAAGTGTTGATAGTCTTTTTAAAATTCTAGCTATAATTTTATGACATTAATTTGGGATACAATGGGAAAAAGAATTGTCAGTCTTTTTAGTCAGGAATCTTTACTGATGACTATTCATATGTTTTGCATTGTCCTGATAACACAAACACAATGAAATAAAAATGATACTAGCTAAGCTTTGAGTGTCCTTACAATATTGTCCTAAGCCTGCACACATATCAGCTCATTTAATATTCACAATAACCTTGTGAAGTAGATGTTATTTTGGGCTGGACTGTCTTTAAATACTCAGATAATAGTATATTGTGCTTGCAATGTATAGCATAGAAGACTTTGTGTCATATTCAGGAACTCAACTTCAGCAGATACATTATTTAATTTTTACCATTGCTAAATGTGTTTCGCTACATCAGACAAAGCAGTGAGGTCAATAACAGATATACATTTCCTTATCAATAAATTTTTAAAAAGAAATATGCCATTAAACGATTAACATACTTGAGAGTAGAAGGACTATGGAAGAGCTAATCCTTTTGAAATTGACAGGAGCTTGGTGATCGGGGCTGGGCAGATCAGGTAACAGCTGCTGAGTGCAGGCTTTGGCTAATCAGGAAAAGCTTGGATGCCCACATCAGTTAGCATGATCTTTGACAAGAAAAAAGAACCAAAATAACTGAAACAAAGCCTATATCAGCAAATTTCTGTTTCTCTATATATGAGCAGCATCTCATTCTTTCCAATTATTTTCCGGTGTTCTCAGTGTGATAGTATTCTACCATGGAATGAGGAAAAAGCAATGAAATAAAGAAGAGATGAAGGCTATTACCATGTATTTTTCTGAAATATTTTTAATTTATTTGTTGCACCCAATATAGAGGCCTCCTCCTTTCTTAATTAGATGTCTGGTGATTATATGTGTTTAATTTAGTTGAAACTTTCAGGTGGTCCAGAAAAAATATTGGAATTGGCTGTCTGTATATGAAGTTAGTCCAGAATCCATTCTGCAATATTTCCTTTCTGCATCATTTTTAATATCAGATCTATGCTGATTCATATGGTGCTTAGCACAGTAACTCTTACATAGTGCAAAACACATAGTGTTTTTTGATTAAATGTAAATCTAGTATGGGTTAAACTGTTGCCCTCCTTCTGGGTATTCTGTCTGATCAGAATTCTTAATCAAGGTAAGTATCAGACTAACCGCAATTATATGATTAAAGAAAAGAGAACTCATCAAGAAATGATCAACAAATAGCTTCTTAGCATTCTTACTGTATAACATATTGTAGCACTTAAGACCATATTCTTTAGATTCAAGCTCACCTGTTTTTAAATTTGAGAGCTACCGTTCCTTGTTGTGAAAATTTGGATAAATTATTCATGTTTTCATTTTCGTCATTTCTAAAGTGAAGTTAATATGTGTTTTCAAGAACTTTATGAGGATTAACAGGGGAAAATTAATTAAAAAACACCTTTTATCGAGGCCTCACATTTACTAAAACAAAAGAGAGGAATGCTGCCTCAAAAAAAGTGAAGTTCAAGAGCCTGTGTAGCCCAGGCTGAAAACAAAGTCTCTGAAATTCTGCTAATGTCCTTTTACTTTTTATGGGGCTATAAAGCACTTTTTATTGGGCCACTTTAAAACTATTGCTACACCTTAAGTCTCATATATAATGGCATCCTTATAGGATGACCTAACCATTTCTGCAGTAAAAAAAAAGATAATTACTCTTTCTCATACCACATTTGTAAGGCAAAATCAACATGTATTCTTATAACAACCAATATATAGAGTAAATCTTTGTTACTGAGTGGGGGGGCAATAAAAATATTAGACAAACAAATATAACACTTCTGCCACTTTTTAAAACCATTGATCTCAAGACAAAATATTCTCATAATCTCAGATATGTTATGCAATGCACGTGGAGTTCCTCTCTTCTTTTGGACCATGTATTGGCTTCTCCTGAGCTCCTTCTAGAAGCTTCCATGCTATTGTCCTCAAGAAAGCTGAGGAACATGTTTTTATCTCCATCATTTGAGAAAAGGGTTTTTAATCCACCAAGTGCTAGAGCTCTGACTCATAACCAGATCTTGTTCTTGTTCTAAATCTCAATTTTCTACTTCTCCTATCAGAAATGGAGTCTGCCTCTCTAGCCCACCTTGTACGAGATTTCTTAAACATAGGTTCATTAATAATTAGCTTAATTAGTCTTAGAAAAATTTATTATGGATTATTTCATATGTATTTCACATGTTTATCTTCTATTTTATAGCAAACTTTAGATAATAAAAAAGGAACATCTAGTCATTAGCACACAGTGGTATCTAATTCCCTTGTTCATGAGAGTGTATTCTAAACAGTTTCAGTCATTTCAAGAATATCATTTTTTTCTTTTCTTTTTTTTTTTTTTTTTTGCTTTTGGTAAAATAATTACCATAATATTCTTAAGACAGTTTCTTAACCAACATCAAACTTTATACATGATATATTCAGTTAAGAGTAACTGCTATTGTTATTATTTATTGTTTAAGATAATATGGCATTGCACATAGAGATGGTGCCCTTTCAACCAAAATCAAACATTTATAAGGCTTTCTTGTCATCATACTAAGAATAAACAAAAACACAAGAGGAGGGAAGGAAGGGATGGAGGGAGGGAGGGAGGGAAAAAGGAAGGAAGGAAGGAAAGAAGGAAGAAAAGAAGGAATGAAAGAAGGAAGGGAGGGAAGAATGAAGAAAGGAAGGAATAAAACATGGAAGGAAAGAGGAATAGAAGGAAGGAAAGAAGGAAGGGAGGGAGGAAGGGAGGGAGGAAGGAAGGAGGGAGGGAGGGAGGAAGGAAGGAAGGAAGGAAAGAAGGAAGGAAGGAAGTCAGTCAGTCAGTCAGTCAGTCCGTCCCTGGAAAAGTCAGACAGAGATTCAATGATTGCCACTTAGTAGCACTTTGATCTGAGGCAAGTTTCTTAACCATTTTGAGCCTCAATATTCTCAGCTATGTGTACCTGTATCTCAAGTACATAATAGTAGCCAAATCAGTTAACTTATATAAGCCCTTATCACTGTGCATAAGAAACATAAGTCAAGCCAGGGGCTGTGGCTCGTGCCTGTAATCCCAGCACTTTGGGAAGCTGAGGTGGGTGGATCACTTGAGGTCAGTAGTTCAAGATCAGCCTGACCAACATGATGAAACGCTGCCTCTACTAAAAATACAAAAATTAGCCAGGCCTGGTGGTGCTCACCTGTAATCCCAGCTACTCAGGAAGCTGAGGCAGGAGACTCTCTTGAACTGGGATGTGGAGGTTGCAGTGAGTCGAGATTGTGCCACTTTACTTCAGCCTGAGCAACAGAGTGAGATTCAGTCTCAAAAAACAACAACAAAAAAAGAAAAGATGCATAAGGCACAATGTCAGTTATTTTTCTTTTGTTCCTCCCCCTATCATATAGTCATGGACTTTGGTACTTGCAGAGTGAGAGAAAATGTATCTATTGAAACTCATGCTCCTTTTTATCCTGAGTCAAAATAATTCTTTTGGAATATTTTTTTAAAGGGAGATACCTAATGAGATAAGCCCAGTTTATAATTTCATCAAGACTGTAGTGCCTAGTACAAATAAAAGCCGTCCTTATTCAATGGTGTATAATTTTTTTTCTCTTGAGGTATATCATATACAGATGAACAAAACCGAATGCCCAGGGTCAGGGGAAGGAAACAACTATATCCTTGATAATAGGATGAACAAATATTAAGGATGTTTCAGGAAATTTGGAAAAATACTGATTACCAGTAACTTACATTTAATTCTATTGCTCCTGTTATACCAAAGCGAATGACAAACCTTATACTTCCCCTGTATATGTTCTTACTGTGAAAAGGCCGCCAGAAAACACAAGCTGCCATGGTCTGGATATTGGGAGTGGGATGTCTTACAATATCATTTTGATAGGGTTCATCTGTCTAAGGATTAAAGTGAAGGAAGAACTGAGCCAGGCACGGTAGCTCACGCCTGTAATCCCAACACTTTGGGAGGCTGAGGTAGGCTGATCACAAGGTCAGCAGTTTGAGATCAGCCTGGCCAATATGGTGAAACCGCATCTCTACTAAAAATAAAAAAAATAGCCAGGCGTGGTGGCAGGTGCCTGTAGTCCTCGCTACTCAGGAGGCTGAGGCAGGAGAATTGCTTGAACCCAGGAGGCGGAGGTTGCAATGAGCTGAGATTGTGCCACTGCACTCCAGCCTGGGTGACAGAGAGAGACTCGGTCTCAAAAACAAAAAAAAAAAAAAAAGAAGAACTGTAGGAAGGAAAAAGAACTGTAGGAAGGAAGAGGAGACAAAGGTATTTGGCCATTGAAAGTACAAGAAGATCATCACTGGTTTTAGCCACTTAGGCAGTCACAGAAAATATTGCTCCTAGAACAGAGTGTCATCCTTTTGATCTTAGGTATTCGATGCTTGGATTTGGGAGAGTAGAACTAATCAAGTCGTATTATCTTCAGTAGGTTCTGGAAACCCTGAAGGCACGAAATGACTTGGAAGGAAATAAATGTCTTTAGGACAGTATGTAATGTTGGCTCCTTTCAATGTTAAGCACCAGTAACCTCAGAAAAGGCAGGGTCAACAGCAGGAATGGTGACATCTTAAGCAGGTGTCAGTAGCCCAGCTTTACCTTTGGTGTTAGCAGGTGCAGAAGCATTATACAATTTTGAATGAAGAAAAGTAAAAAAGCTGACTTCATGTAACAAGAGGATTTCATAGAACACAGTGGGGTCATCTATGAGGACTTTCAGCACTACTTAGGAAGAATTTGACTGTAAGTACTTTCTCATGACCCTGTAGTGATGGGAGAACATTGCAGTCTTTTAAAAAGCAACAAGTGGAATAGAAGTAAAAATATAATGGTTTATTATACTGTTTGATATTTCTTTTCATTTTTTTCTCACATTTACATCTTATCCCCAAAATAACTTAAGAAACAAAATGAAGCTTAGGTATATTGATTTCTAAACTAGCCACATGATCTGCCTGTAGATTGCATATAGATATTCAGAAAAAGTGGACATTTTTAAGTGAGTCATGAATTAATTTGCTGAATGCATAAGATGAGAGAGATGAGAGAAAGTAGAGGAGAGTTTTCAATTATTTTATTTTTACTTTTATTCTACCTCCTCTAAAAGATTCTAATAGTAAATTTTACTTGGAAAAAGTTAGTTAACCTAAAGTTACTGGCCACACTGCCAGCGGCTGACTTGCTTGGCAAATAGCAAGTATTTCACTTTAAATGTTCACCTAAGAGCACCTCCAAAAGGGAGGAAGGAATTGCCTCTGCTTTGAAAACATGTTCTTCAAATATATATTTCTAACACCACGTTAATTTTTGTAAATGGGATTGTTTTTCTTCTCCTTTTGAAGAAATTGAAGTTCAGATGATCAGTTATTTTTAAATTTCTTGAAAGCAAATGCCTAGTACTCTTTACAATAGAAAAGGCAGATGGTCCCCACACAAAGCGAGCTGAACTGATTTCACTCCAACATTTTTGGGCTGTAGTAACGTACTTGAAATCATGTTATTTATGAAGTACTTCTTTTCTTCAGCCAAAATTTTGCCAGTGACTTTGAACACATTTATTAACATTTCACAGCACAGTATGTAATATGTCTTTGCTTTTGATATTTTGTTCAAAACTAACAGAAGGTCTACCTCAGAGAATATTAGACAATGAGTTGGCAAAAAAAAAAAGGTAAAAAAATTCACTGTTTTCTTCCCTTTTTAAAAAAATCTGAGTATTAGGGGAAAGAGCTCAGTGAATCATAGAATAAAACCTAGAAGATCATGGCAATGATATCACGTGGGAACCGTCAAGGTGGTAGAAACCAGATGATGTTTCAGATACTGTACAAATCTCTAACAAACTCTGTGATCTTGTGTGGCATCTGGGTCAGTTTGAACCCATGGCTGGAGGTTTGGCTTCTTCCTCATCTGAACTTTGTTTTCCTATTTGCTAACATAGTGGTAAAGGGTATAAAAACTCTAATTAAATCCTGGTTCTGACTTTAGTACTTGTAGGTCCTCAAACTCATAAAACATCACTTTCCTTATCTTTACAATGGCAGTAAGGAAATAATAAATATTTCATAGGGCTGTTATAAGGTTTAAGTGAATTAAATAGTAGAAAGTGCTTAGCACGTTGCTCACACATATATAACTCTCAGCCAGTGTCAGTAATTGTAATAAAGCAGGAGCAGGAATCACAACACAAAGATATTCTGTCCATTGTGGCCATATCCCAATACCCATTACAGTCATTGTTATTGGGGGGTTTTCCCTTCTACAGAGAAGATGGCAAATAATCTCACTTTCTAAGAAAGAAAACATAGGAGGAAAAAAATAAGGCTTTGTGCGTTTGGCTATAAAATGTTGGGAGTTCTCACATGTGAAAAAAATAGGAATAGGAGTGATACAAGGATTTCTAAACTGGATGTCATAAATGAGCTTCATCACTGGAAAAAGAAAATTTCCATGGCAGCAGCAGATTAAAAGAGAACAATAATAATGAATGGTTTCATAGTTACAGAAATTTTTTTCAAAGTATATATTGATTTTTTCTTCTATTATTTTATCTAATTCCCATAGATACTCTCCATTCTAGTTATTTGTTTTGCCTTGTTTTGTTTTGTTTTGTTTTTTGTTTGCTTGTTTTGAGACAAGGTCTCACTCTGTTGTCCAGGCTGGAATGCAGTGGCATGAGCATAACTCAATGTAGTCTTGACCTCATGGGCTCAAGTGCTGCTTCAGCTTCCTGAGGAGCTGGGACTACAGGCATTGATCATCACGCCCAGCTAACTTTATTTTTAAATTTTGGAGAGACAGAGTCTTACTATGTTGTTCAGGCTTCTAGATATTATTATTATTATATTCATTAGATAAGAAAAAATGTGGTTTAGAAAGGTTAAGTAAATTGCTTAACATCTCATAGGCAGGCCTGCTAACTTGAAACTCCACACTGCGCACACACACACACACACACACACACACACACACACATTCATTAACATATATACATATATATGCACAACATATATTTATACACACACACACACACACACATATGAGAGTGAATAAGTTATCTGTACCACTGTATTGAATATACCAAATATATTCAGCCAAATACAAACATATAAACACGTAATTTGGGACCATGTAAATTAAGATGTTAGTTGTAAAAATAAGGTATTCACATATACGAACTGTACTTGAAAATAAATTAAAAGTACAGTAGTACTGCCTTATGCACAGTTTCAATTTCAGTTTCAGTGATTTCATTTACCCATGGTGAACTGCTATCCAAAAATAGTTGATTTCAACGCAATACAAATTTTGAGAAAGGGAGAGAGACTACCTTCACGTAACTATTATTATAGTTTGTCATAATTTTTCTATGATTAATTGTTAATTTCTTAATGGACCTAATTTATAAGCTAAATGTTATCATAAATATGTATGTATAGGAAAAAACATTTATGTATATACATATATAATTTAATATTATCTGCAGTTTCAGGCATCCACTGGTAGTCTTGGAATATATGCCTCACCACCAATCTAGGGGACTACTATAATTTGTCCTAGCTCCCTTTGTTCAAATGATTTTTAACATTTCTGATATGAGACTCAGGTGAGTAAAAAAAATACTGCTTATATAAAAGCACATTACCTATTAGATTCATTTTATTTGTATCTAACTTTTTGGAAGAATATAATCAATTTTAACAAATTGAATTCATTACTTACTCTGAATTGAATTAAAATTATTTCTTACCTATCTTATGTGGAAGAGGTCATTGGGGTTTTCAGTCCTCTCAAACACAAGTTATGAATTCATTTCCATTCTTAGGTTGATTCTAGATATAATGAAAGGCTTTGAACAGAATTCAGAAAATATCCTAAACATTAAGCTTTTAGCATTATTCTAAGCAAAAAATGAAATCCTGTGCTACACTAGAAAATGGAATTACAGTTACTGAGCACTAATATGTTAGAGAGATTTTCACTTATATTGCCCCATTTAATCCTAGTAACATCACAATACTACAACTATTATCCCGATTTGAAAATGAGGAAATATATTTACAGACAAGGTGTTCAGAATACCTTACCTAGTAAATGGCATTAAATTACATACTTTTTCCAACTCCTGAGACCATGTTATTGTTACGAAATTACTAGTTTTCTTTCTAATTGAAGTTGTCAAGTCATAACCATTTTAATAAGCTAAAAAGATGAAAGATTAACGTTGTTATGTGGCCACTTCTCAATCCTTTCTGGGTTTCCGATTCTTTGTGAGTGTTCAGCTCTTCCTGAATTTCTGAGTGTGCATTACTATTAAATCTTATGAGAAAGTTAGGAAAAAACCCACTTAAGTTTTTACCACTAATTTGCTTCATAACCTTGGAAAAAATTTTATATTTCACTGAGCCTCAGTACATAGGCACATAAATTGAATATAATGCTAAGTTAATTATTAAGAGGAGAAAATAAGGATATATGTACAAAATATATGACACAAAACATTTTGTTTTTTTTGAGACAGAGTCTCACTCCGTCACCAGGTGCCAGGCTGGAGTGCAGTGGCATGACCTCGGCTCACTGCAACCTCCACCTCTCGGGTTCAAGCAATTCTCCTGCCTCAGCCTCCCGAGTAGCTGGGACTACAGGGGGATGCCACCACGCCCAGCTAATTTTTCTGTATTTTTAGTAGAGATGGGGTTTCACCATGTTGGCCAGGATGGTCTTGATCTCTTGACCTCGTGATCCACCCGCCTCGGCCTCCCAAAGTGCTGGGATTACAGGCGTGAGACAAAACATTTTAATCATGTCTATTTATCCTGTTTTAGGGAATTAATTTTTTGTGAATTAGTGGATAAGATAAGTTTGAATTTTATTTTTCATTAGAGGACCAAGGAAAAATACAGGAATAAACAATGACTAAACCATAAGAAAGACACAAACCAAAAAACCCAAAAAACAAAAAACAAACAAACAAAAAAACCAGAGTCAGAGAAATGGTACTGGATTCCAATTACAAATCATACTGAAATAGTTCAGTAAAAATCCTGGCTAAACATCTTGACCCATGCTTCCTTTTCCTGTATAGTTTTATCTCTAATGTATATTGTTCAATGATACTCAGAGTTCTTATCAGATATAATAATAAAGTTATTACCATTGCAGTTCTGAGAGAATATTTAGTTCACACCAGAACCTGCTTCTAGATTTGCTTTCAAAGTCAGAATTTTCAGTCTCTGCCTTGCCTGGAAGTGCTACCAAGTAGGTCAGTACTTAAATTGGCTTTTTATGATTTCTCTCTCTCTCTCTCTCTCTCTCTCTCTCCCTCTCCCTTTCTCTCTCTCTCTCTCTCTCTCTGTCTCTTCCCCAAGTAAAATGTACAGAATGTTTGTGTTTCTCCAAACCTTTAATCCCAATGTGATAGCATTAGAAGAGCAGGCTTTGGGGAAGTATAATTAGAACATCAGAGCAGAGACATCATGATGGGATTACTGCCCTTTTAAGATGCACCTGAGAGCTAGCTAGCTCTCTTTCTGCCACATGAAGGCATAGCAAGAAAATGGGTTTTGTAATCAAGGAGAAGGGGCCTTGCCAGTAATCCAATCCTGCTAACACCTTGATCTTGGAATTCCAACCTCTAAAACTGTTAGAAGTAAATAGCGATAATTTAAGCCACAGAGTCTATGGTATTCTGTTACAGCAGCCTGAGCTAAGACACCAGGTTATATGGTAAGTGCTGTTAATACTTGGTAAAAGTCACTAAAACCCAATTCATACCTTCAAATACCTAAGAACATTTGAAGGAGAACAGAGTGCAAACAGATAATTTCAATATATTGTAATTACAACCACTATTGAAATTTGTACAAAATAATGTGGGATTTTAGAACTAGGCAATTATTTCAGCCTAGTGTTCAGACTAGAGTTCCCACAGAGATAACAGCTTCAACTTGAAGGAAGAGTAGGTAATGAGCCAATCAATAAGGCATACAAAGGGCTTTCTAGGTAAGGGGAAAAGCAAAAATAAAAGCTTAGTTTGAGAAGCAGTATAGTTCCTGAGATCACAAAAGGCATCAGAGCCTGAAGTGACTGACATCTTATCTATAATCTTTGGCATATAAGATAAAGGTTATCTTTCTTCCTTCCTTTTACTTTTTAAATTTTGATACTGATTTTTAGAAGGTGTTTACATAACATAAAAGTAACCATTTCAAAGTGAACAATTCAGTGGCATTTACTGCATTTGAGTTAGGGAAACTGGAAGGACTTGTTCTGGTGATAACCTGCTGACCAAAACAATATTTGATTCAGACAGTATAAAGTGAAGAAACTGGCAGGAACCAGCAGATGGTGACAAAAGTGACCTCTAGCTGCCCTCATTGCTCACTGGCATAAGACACTCCCACCAGCACCATGACAATTTATGAATGCCATGGCAACCACCCCAAAGTTACTGCCCCTTTTGTAGAAAATTCCAAACAATCCACTCCTCAATTTGAATTGGCCAGCTCTTTAATCTGCATGTAACTGAAAGTGGGTTTACATGAGTGTACACACAGTTGCCAAGAGCCTGCACATTGTTGACTCTGGGTGCACAGCCTATGAGTTAATCCTGCTCCTCAAGAAGCAGTACTAGTCAATAAAACATAGCTGCCTAACAACACTAGCTCACCCTTGAATTTTTTCTTTGGCAAAGCCAAGAACCCTCTTGGGCTAAGGCCCAAATCTGGGGGCTCACTTGTCCTGCATCACATTCATAATGTTGTACAACTATCACCTATGTCTAACTCTGAAACATTTTCATTTCCCTAAAAGAAAACTCTGTACCCGCTAAGCAGTTGCTCCCCATTACTTCCCCTCTTAACTCCTGGTAATAACAATCTTGTTTTTTGTCTTTATACCTAATCTGAACATTTCATAGAAATTGTAATCACGTATTATGTGGCCTCTTGTGACTGACCTCTTTCACTTAACATAATTTCAACGCTCATTCATTTTGTGACATTTCTCAGTACTTCATTTATTTTTATGGTTAAATAAACAAAACATCATGTATTTATATAATTTATAATGTATAATTAAACATGATATAAACATATGCCACATGTAATCCTGATATAAACATATACACTAGAATATATAAGTGACTCTAAGCCAAGATAGCCAACTAGATGCAGCCAGGAGGAATGTCTGCCACCAAGGGACCAGGACATTCGAAAGACTGGCACAGACTGAGCACATTTTTGGAGGGAAGCATTGAGAGTGAATGAAGTGAGGACACAAATGTTGGACTGAAAGGGGAAAAAGCTGGGAACCCTGCATGGGGCTACCAAGTAATAGGGCTTTTTTCTGCCCACCCGTGACTCTTGGGGAAGGCATGAGTTGAACATGTGAGAAGCAGCCTGCTCCCAACACAGACTTCCAGAATCTGGAAAGCAGGAATCCCATAACCCCCACTGACACTTGAGCATGACAAAGAGTTGCTCAAAGAAGTGGTAGGAGCAGGACTCCAGGTTGTGTGGATCCCAGAGTGTTTTGTGTAGAGCCTAGAGGGTTTTGTGCCTGAACATCTGCAGTGGAGCATGACCAGGGACACCCATCCCCCAAGGCTCACCATGCTTCCTCTGGTGGACCTTGGCCATAGGGAAGCTGTTGGACCTGGACACAGCAGGACAGGCATGCCTATAAGACAGGATTGGCCAGTCCAATATGAGCACACCCTCATCTGTGGTCCTCTTCTTGGGTCCCTGCTTGGCAATGTCTGCTGGAGTGTATGAGATGCCCACCCAGGGTGCTTCACAAGATCCCTCATCGTAGGTCCTTCACTGACAGACTGCTTCTGATTTCACAGCTCCAGCAGAGAAGCCCCGACTTAACATGCACCAACCGACCTGCACCCTACCCCTACTGCAGCCTCCCCTGTGCCACTTTTCTAGCATGGATTTACCCAGAGCCACTCCTTCCCACTTTGCAGGAAAGCACATACAAGTAGACCTTGCCTCCCCTCCCCTATTTGCCTGCGTGTGCATGTACAACCTGTTGCTGCTGCCAGCATGAGTGCAACCCACCATTGATCCCCCACGCTAAGGGGTGGGCACACAGCTGTGCCACTATTGCCAGCATGAATGCTGTGTGAATGCCTCAGCCCTGCTCATGCTGACACCACTGCTAGCACAAACATGTGCATTGATGCCATCAACTCCACCCTCTCCTGTGCTGCCACCACTGTCACTGCAAACATGTATACACATGTTTGTCAGCAATGGCCCCGACCCCTAGTGCCGCCAACATCAGTGGCATAAACATGCACATGGATGCAAGCAAACCTACCCACCCACCCATACACCATCACTATTGATGATGTGAAAACCTGCTTAGAGGTTGGCAGCCCCAGCCTGCCAGCTACCTGTCCCCACTGCCACGAGCATGTGCAAGGATGGACACCACAACCTCCTCCCCACCTGCAACCTGCTGCCAGTGCAAGCATGTGCAGAAATGCCACAGCCCCACTATCACCAGTACCCCAATCCAACCAATGCATGTGCATCTCATCATGCTGCCATGGCTGCTGACATGCATGAGAAACCACAAATCCTGCTGCTACCTCCTGATGAAATGTTTTGGCCAACACTACCCATTGGAGTGTTGTGGCCAGTGAACAAGAAACGCCTCAGCCCCTCCAGTGCAGCAGGTTTCTAAGCTTGAGGACCCAGAGAACAAAGTTGAAGACCCTGTATCAGCCCCCTAGAGTTAGAGCATGCAGACCAGGAGTGCGGAGCTGAGCCTTGACCCCCTAAAATTTTCCTGTAATAAACCCAGTCGACTGAACCCCTCTTATACCACAATCACACTTCCAAGAGCATCAAAAAAGTTAAAAACAAAAATCAAAAAACAAAATTCTATCCAAAGCACAACAACTTCAAAGATTGAAGTAACATATGCCCACGCAGATGAGAAAGAACCAGCACAAGAATTCTGGCAACTCAAAAAGCCACAGTATCTTCTTGTCTCCAGAAAACCCAGTAGTTCCCTAGAAATGGTTCTTAACCAGGCTAAAATGGCTGAAATGACAGAAAAAGAGTTCAGAATATGAATAGGAGGAAAGATCATTGTCATCCAGAAGAAAGTTAAAACTCAATTCAAGGAACCTAAGGAATCTCAGGAATACAATACAATGATAAAGGAGATGGAAGATAAAATGGCCATTTTGAGAAAAAATCAAACTAATCTGATAGAGTTGAAAACCTCTTCAAGAATGTTATAATTAAGAGCAGAATCAACCAGGGTGAGGAAAGAGTGTCAGCACTCAAACAGTGGCTCCCTGAAATAATTCAATCAGACAAAAATAAGGAAAAAAAAAAAAAGAAGAATTAGCAACTCCCAAGAAATATGGGACTATGTAAAGAGACCAAATGTACCACTCATTGGCATTCCTGAAAGACAGGGAGAGAAAGCAACAACCTGGAAAACATATTCGAGGATATCATCAATAAAAAATTTCCCAACCTCACTAGAGAAATATACTTCAAATTTAGGAAATGCAGGGAACTACTGTGAGGTACTATATAAGACAGCTATATTTAATACATATAGACATCAGATTCTTCAAGGTCGAAATGAAAGAAATAATGTTAAAGTCAGCAAGAGAGCAGGGGAAAGTGACCTAAAAAGAAGCCCCCATTAGGCAAACAACCAACCTTTAATCAGAAACCTTACAAGCCAGAAGAGACTGCAATCCCACATTCTGCATTATTAAAGAAAAAATTTCCAACCAGTAATTTCATATCCAGCCAAACTAAGCTTCATAAGCAAAGGAGAAATAAAACACCTTTCAGGCCAGAAACTGCTGAGGGAATTTACACACAAACTGGAAAATCTGGAGGAAATGGATAAATTCCTGGAAGCATACAGCCTCTTATGATTGAATCAGGAAAAAATTAAATCCCTAAACAGACCAGTTGTGAGTTCTGAAATTGAATCAGTAGCAAAAAACCTAAGTATCAGAAAAAGCCCAGGACCAGATGGATTCACAGCTGAATTTTACCCAATGTATAAAGAGAGGTGGTATGATTCCTATGAAAACTATTCTAAAGAATTGAGGAAGAGGGACTCCTAACTCATTCTGTGAGGTCAGCATCATTCTGCCAGTGAAACCTGACAGAGATACAACAAAAGAACTTCAGGACAATATTGTTGATGAATTTAGATGCAAATATCATGAACAAAATACTAGCAAACAAAATCCAGCAGCACATCAAAGCTAATCCACTGTGATCAAGTAGATTTTTATATCTGGGATGCAAAGATGGTTCAGTAAAATGCCAATTATCCTTAGGTGATTTTAAAATACAATTCAATCTCCAATCAAAATTGGGTGAGCCTTTTAAAAAAAGAGATTGACAAACTGGTTCTGAAATTTACACAGTGAATCCAAAGGTCTAGAATAATACAATGAAAGAGAGAAAAACAATGCTGGAAGACTTGCCTTACAGGATTACAAGTCTTACTAAACAGTTTATTGGCATAAGGATAGCAAATAGATCCGTGACACAAAAGGTTACCTAGAATTATACCTGCACCTATATGTTCGATTGTTTTTTAAAATAATTTATTTATTTTGAGATAATTGTAGATTCACATGCATCTGTAAAAAATAATATATCTTTAGTAACTTTCCCTCAGTTTCTCCCTATGCTAGCATCTTGCATAGCTATGATATCATATTGCAACCAGAAAATTGACAATGATACAATTCACTAAACTAATTCATATTTTAACTATTTTTATGCCCTCATTTGTGGATATTTGTATATTTATTTCCATGTAATTTTAGCACATGTGCACATTTGTGTAACTGCTATCACAGTTAATATACAGAAAAGTTACATCACCACAGTAGTTTCTTATGGTATCTTTTTTTTTTTTTTTTTTTTTTTTTGAAGGTGGACCAACCTTCCCCAGGTGCACCCGGCTGGGTTACAGTGGGGCCATCGCGGCACACGGCAACCCCC
>CAUYLG010015603.1:0-25023 GCA_963573385.1 Cacajao melanocephalus | reverse complement strand
CTCCTCCGCCGGGAATCTCCTAGTCTGTGGGCAACAAAAATTCGTCTGAAAGTGCGGCGTCCACTCGCTCTCTGCGCTTTCACTGGGAGCTACAATCCTGAGCTGTTGTTAATCGGCCATCTTGGATCTCTCTCCTCAACATTTTCCTTTCTGTCTGTTAAAAAATAAAGTAAAACAGTGTCCAGTATTAGTGTGCATGTGGAAAAAGATATGTAATAAGCCATCGAAAGGAAAAAAAAAAACATACTGTTCATTCAAGCTGCTACTTTATTATTTTTTTCTTCTGCTTATTTTGTTCACACCTTTGTACTTGCTCTGGCACTGGATGTAGCTGCTGGGCAGATAGTATAATATGATTTTTTGAATGAATGAATGAATGAATGAATCCTTCCAAAGAAACCAGGTATCATCTCTCCCCCCTTGACACCTTACCTCATTTTGTTTGTATCTTTTTATGGGTCCTACCTTATTTTGCCTCTACTGGAGTCATTTGTTAATGCGTCTACTTGTCTTACTTTACCCTTCATTCTCATTATTCTAAAATTTTTGAAGGCTGAGACTATTTAATATCTGATATCCCTATAAGTCAGAGCATGCTACCTTGGATATAAAGGGTGCTCAATAAGTACTTGTTAAATGTAATTCAAGTAAAAATTATGTAATCTTCACTAGAAAAATGTGCTGGCCATGAGACCATTGTTTACCAGTGAACCTCCAAGAACGTTCATGTATCAATTTAGTTGACTTTGTTGCCTATGAATAAAAAAGATATTTTTATGCCAGCCATATATTTTAAACTTTGGAGGAGAAATAGCATCATTGGATGTATTTACTTATTTTAGGAAAAATTGTGCTTAGAGCAAATGAGAATTAAGGTCACAATCGAGACATCCCAAAAATGTGCTAGAATTTCATTAAAATTGGATTTCCCTTTCCCCCGACCACCGATAGTGTCTTGACTTTTTGATTACTAAAGACAACAGGATCAAGGAGTGACTTTGGAACTCCTGGAAAGTGAGTTTTGATTTAATTATGTTTCACTGTATGAACTGCAACTTGATTCACATTGGTAGAAACAGAGAGGCAGAAAAACAGTAATTCTGCTCCATTTTCTCTGCCCTTTTCTTCCTCACATCTCTACCTTCATCTCTGCCTCTCCTTTCCACCCAGCTTTTCGTACTGCTTTTCACCCTTCTCAGACTGCTCAATTATAACTTATTGCCATTGATTAAAAGTCTCTATCTTAAGCCTATATCTGTTTTGGCTTTTCCTTATCTGCACACAATTTATCTTTCTCGGGGATGAAGAAAGAGGACATTTGGTGTAGTAAAGACATGTATTCTATAAAATAGCTCAGAAAAAAACTATCATTATTTGATGAGTGTACTCTGGTGGTTTAGGAAATAAAATATTCACCTAGACAAGGGGAAAATTTAGCAACCCAGGATGCCTGGGCATCACTGGGCAGAAATAATTGCTAATTAGTATCCTACTAGCTTGGGAGCATTAATTGGCTTTGGGGGATCTGCTTTCTACACCCAAAGTGTATTTTGCTCATTTTAGTTTGCTATATGGGATGAGAGAAGAATGACAATTACTAAAATAGTTTCATCTCAGTAATTCAACCTAATGAAGACTTGTCATTTGAATGATTATTCAGTAGCTGGTTCTTGTTTTTCTGCCAAGTTTTCAGAAAAACAAACTCAGATATTCCTCACTTCTGAAAAAACATAGCCCTTCCTTTAAAATAATTGAGAGAATTTTATTCACAGATACCGGAATGCTCACAAAAGAATTGTCATCCTATGTGACTATGTAAGCAGAGAGAAAAGGAAAGAAGAGATTTTTTGAAACATTTTTTATTTCAGAACATACCAAGCAATAATATAAAATAAAGTGCTTCAAATTGACATCTTTAATTTTCTCCTAGAAAGAAAATTTGTCATCTATTTTATGATTTATTGAAGCTAAAGGCATATGTGAGAACAAGTTTTATGATTAATTAAATGAAATTACTTGTGCATAATACTCATAATGATATTATCTTTGAATAAGATTGATGACATTTTCAATCAGCAGATTAATTAAACTCTTTTGTTAATTACACATAAGTCAATATGTTTGGATTATATATCCATCAATATACTGAAGCAACATCCACTTACTTTGCCCTGGAAAACTGCTTTGCTGACATTTTTCCAGTAGCTTTATTTTAGAAGTTGGATTTCTTTTATTTTATTTATATCAGGGGTCTCAGTAGTTGGCCAATTTAGATGTGAAAATAATTATTGCAAGTATATATATGTATATATATATATATATATATAGAGAGAGAGAGAGTGTGTGTGTGTGTGTGTGTGTGTGTTCTTTTTTCATCATTGCAAAAATCTTTCTGGGATTCTGATAATTCCTTCAATGATTATTCTTGCAACCAAATTTCAACATTGCCATGCTCAGATTTTTTTGTTAGAACAATGATGGAACTAGAACTGATGGAGTCTGCAGCTGCACGGCTCAGCCTGATGCCTGTCTGATTTGAATTGTTATCTGCTGTTCTGCTTCCTACTTGCAAGCAGGGAAATGGCTAAAATGAAATCTTCTATTGTGTTTAACATTCTGAAGGATTGTTGGTTGTTTAGATATCTTACCCTTCCTTTGACAATTTATCCCCCCAACCCCAAATCCCATTTTTAGATATTTAATTCCTAATGAATTCATATTTGCCATTGTAGATAGACGCTGGGGGAAAAGTGAATAGTGCTTTTTGACACAAAGCCACAGAAAGAGAAATTTTCTTATGCCTTGGTATGCATTCAAGTCAGTGATAAGGCCCTAGACTGCTAACTTTTTGTTTTGAATGCCTCTATGCAGTGCAATAAAACCAAATGGTGTGGTTGGACAATCAATCCAGAGCCTCTCCTCCTCTGTCAATTTCTGAGCATTTATTTTCTATATTTTTATTCACTGGGCCAAATTCTTCTTTCAGTCTGGCAAGAGTTTACATGCTACAAATAGCTACCATTGAATGAGTGGGAGTTTTCTAGGCTCTCATCAGAGAATCCAATTTTGGGCTGTCATTTAGCTCCTGTCGAAGCCTGGGTGAGACAACTGATATTTAAGAAGTGCAGTGTATAGGTGTGCAGTTTCTTGTCTATGTGTGCTGAGCTGTATTCATGATCACCAGAAACATCCACATGTAGTGCTCATTCGCTTAACCTTTCCCAGTAAAAACTCTTTCATGAATCATGTTTTAGTGTTAGGTCTTTATATATTTTTTAAAAAATCCATTAATACCAGAAACAGTCAAGTGAAGAATATTTCTGTAGCTTCTGTAAAAACTGCTTAAAGATACTGCCCATTATGTTGTTCAATGTTCCTTGTGCAAGAACTCATGCGATCAATTCCTTTAAAAATTTATTCAGGAAAAAGTTTGTCTTTATCAAAGAAATGAAAGTTTTTCTTTTTTCAGAGCAGGGACACCATGCCCTTTATCGTTTCTCTTTCTGCATTGGCTGTCAGGAAGCTCCCAATGAAAGTAAATGTTGTATCATAAGACGAGAGAATGAGAAATCACAGGCAGATTCCAAGAAGAGTATACCAGTGAATCTTTCTTTGCCTTCTTTATATTTATCTGTTCCTTTATTGATTTAATGGACATTTATTAAAGGATGACTGTGTTCCAAGCACTGTCCCAAATGTTGGAGAGAAGAACATGGTCCTTTCCCTGGATGGGATTATAGCCTAAGAGGGGACAAAATAAATAGACACGTCTTCCACTGAGAGGAGTGCAAGAATTGATGGAGGCATGAGGTACTGCAGGGGATTGAATAAGAAAGTACCAAGTCCTGCCTGGAGGCATAAGGGAAGGTGTCCTGGCTGAATCATGTAGAATAAATCCTGAGTGGACAGGGTCAGAGTGGAGTACAGAACACCAAGGCATACAAGGAGGAGAAGCAAAGTGGGGAGAGTTATAAAATGAAGGTGGAGAGAGGGCAAAACCTGGATGTTAAAGACCTTAGTGCCTTGCTTAGGAGTTTGTGATTTATCCTCTGGGTAATAAGAATTAGTAAAAGTATTTCAAGCATGGTGGCAGCATGATGGGATTTTCAGTTTAGAAAGCCTTCTGGTCACCTAGAGGAAGACAATTTGGGAAGGCGCCGAGAAAGAATCAGAGGATCCCAGTGGGAGGCTGGTGGAAAAGTACAGGAGTGACCACACTAAGGCTGGGCACAGGAGAGAAGTGGAGAGAGGGATGGAATCAGAATTAATAAGATGTGGTGTTCAGTTAATGTTGGACATGAGACGAGGGAGTGGAAAGGATGACAACCCAGGTTTCTGGCTTAGATGGATCATGATGAAAGGAGAGAATATGGAAAGATAGACAGGTTGCGACTGTGTGGGTTGAGAGATGATGCATTAAATTTGCCTGTGTGGAGATGAGGTGCCTGAGAAATAGATGATGGAAGATGCTTTGCAAGCGGCTAGATGTATGGGTCTGGACCTCAGGAGAGAAATCAGAACTGGAGCTGTAGATCTGGGAGTCATTTCTGCGTGGGTGGTAGGCGATTCCCTTGAGAAGAGTAGGAAGTAGGAGTACAGAACAGGGCTGAGGATATGGAGATGACACTCTTTAAGGGATGGGCAGAAATACAGGAGACTTCAGAGATCCTCAGGAGGCGTGGGTAGAGAAGACCAGAGACACCCTGGAAAAACGGTGTTGGCCTGATCATCCTAATGTGTTTGTGGTGAGTCTCTGAGGTTAAGCCATAGGCATCTCAAACTCAATATGTTGAATTGCTGAGCCTTCCTCCATTCCTTCTGCTTAACCTTTTTCAGGCTAGAGATTACAATGAGACTCCACCAATCCAAGGTCAGGGGAAGAAAACAACATTGTGTTTTGTTGCATTGTGAAGTCTACCACCACAGTTCTATCTTTGCCTAATTTCTTGAAACTGAACTGCAGTGTTTTTTCTTTCATTTCCAGGCATTTGCACATGCTACTTCTCTTGCCTGAGATGATTTCCCGTTCTTCATTTTTGATAGGTTTATACAGGAAATAAGATAAATGTAGTGAATTCTGAACAATGGTAACCTTTTGTTCAGGTTATAGTTAGCCTGGATGTTGTGTCTCTCCTCTGCCCTCTCCTATCCGAGCCAGGATTTATAAAATCCTTCCCATTGTCACAATGCAGTTCAAAGAGACAGAGAGATTAGAACAAAGAAAGAAAAGTCACTTCTGAATGACTATTAGAAGCAGCCACTATTTGTAGAGAGAGTGCACTTTAAGCGAAACCAAAGCTCCTCAGATGTAAGTCTGATGACTTAAAGATAAATTTTGACTTGGTTCAGTTGTTGACTGAGAAACTAAAAATTCCCCATCATTTGAATGAAAGTCCTGATACAAGAAAGCATCCTTTGCAGAGCACAGTGGCATCAGAGGTAGAATTTTGTAAAGCAAAGAAGAGGATCAGCAATAAATTGATCAGGACAAAGAAAGAAAGAGAATTTGCACAGAATCAGTGAAGGGGTATTTCTTTTAGTAACACCTGGCTAAAAGTTTCACCAATTTGGAGGTGAGGAAGAATGAGTATTTTACTGTATGTTTACATGCCTAAGTTAACTGTTTAATAGTCTATATGCAGTCAATTCCAAAATAAGCATTAGTTTAGTCATTCTTAGCAGGGGAAACAAAAATTATAAACCTAAAACCCTTAAAACCCTTTTCTAAAATTAAAAGCAATTCTAAGTCATAATGCTGTTTGAGAAGCCAAGGAAGAAAAGGAATTCTGTATGTCAAGTGCTTTGAATGTTGAAAGTGCTTCACTGCTGAGATAAGGATATTTACATTCTGTGGCCACAGCAACAGAGCCAGAAAGTGCAGTTAAGAGAACGGAGGGTAGGGAAGGGCAGTATTTAAATTTACACAGGCTTTGTCTGTTATTAAGTTTATTGGAAAAGAGCTAGAAGCTTCTGGACAGACTCAGTAGCTATACATTTTTTTCCCGGAGATATCCATTTAATGTTAACTACAATATTGCTGTTCAATATTCATAGATTGTAACCTCCTACTGCCACATGTACAAAACATTCCATTGTTTACTTAAAGGACATTTGTTTTGTAGAAAATGGAATTTGTTTACTTAATTTGTAAATAAGGTAACAACCCTGTGCTAATCTATATAAAAATGATTCTCACATTAGTTGGAAAATCCTGCTATTTAAGGAACGTCTTTTTTTTTTTCTTTGTGGGTTGCAAGTAAACCCATGTCTTTAGCAGATTCAAATCCAAATACAACAGGAGGATTGGTTTGTGTGACGTGATAACTTTAATTTGTTGAGCACTTACTGTGTGCCAGGAACTATACCATGCACGATACCTGCCATTTCTTAATTGCCCTCTATGAGTCAGAGTTCAGCTGGGAAATAGAGCCATTGTGACTGGTTTGGGTGGAAGGGGCTTATTCAGCAGTACACTGGAGCTGGCTTGCACGGGCTGCTAATACGCATGTGTCTTTCTTCCTAACTCTGAGTTCAGGGACTTAATGTTGGTGAACTTGAAAGCAGGGAGTATTTATACCACAAAATCAGCAAAGGCTACAAATCAGGCTTTCTCGGGAGAGCAGGTTTATTACATATCCCTGCAAGGAGCCAGGAAAGTGAAAGTCTGGAAGAGGATGTTGGAGGGTCAGAGATGCCACTAGTTCTCCTGAAGCACTGGCTCAGGTGGGGAATGCAGAACTTGCAGAGAAATCAGAAAAGACAAACGCATCCACTTGTCAAAGATGCATTGCAAAGGGGAAGTTCTTGGAGAGGAACATGGGCAGCTGCTGCCCTGTGGGGGTGCAGTTAAGCATCTAGTGGTGGGCTTGGTCAGCAGAGTCAGCAGTCAGGAAGACAAACTAGCCATGGAGCAGAGCAAAGTCAGTGTCCACTGGGATCCAGCAGACTGTGTCTCACTCCATCACCATCATCTGCCTGTCCTTCCCCTCTTTTCTGCCTCATTTCTGCCTCCCAAATTGTATGCAGATTCTTGTTTTGCCCAATCTTGTATTGAATCATATAGGAAACAGGTATCTGAAAACACAGATCTCAGCCTAATCAAGTTGACATAGCACAATCCAATACGTGTCCCAATGGTGCCATAAAACAGATATTACATCCCCATTTTTCAGGAAAAAAAAATCCCAAATCTAGTGAGGTAACTTGTCTGAGGATATGCAGTACGTCACTAGATCTGTTACAGTCCAGAACTTGTCTTCCCTTAACTGTGATAGAATACTGGGAGTCTTGCTTTTTTTTTTTTTTTTTAAATAATGACTCAAATAAAATGATCCCATTCCAAAAGTGCTATAGGTAAGCATTTGAGATGGATGAACCCATTGAACAATTATAGTCAACATTTTAGTCAACTGAATGGTCAGATCAAGTGAACATTTTTGCAAACGTATCTTAAGGACGCTTAGTTCAGTCTACATATGCTATAATTTACCCTTAGCTTCTGAGGTACAAAGATAAATGACAGGATAGGATTTTTGCCAACAAGGAGCACATAGTCTATTTGGAAAAATAGACATAGAAATAATTTTGGTACCAGACCTTTTAAATTTTTTTATTTTTATTCTTTAGAGATGGGGGTCTCACTATGTTGTCTAGGCTGGTCTTGAACTCCTGACCTCAAGCGATCTTCCCACCTCAGCCTCCCAAAATGCTGGGATTATGGGCACATGCCACTCTGCCTGACCCTAGGCCCAGATCCTGGAATGAGCCTTTCCAGGTTTTCTCAGCTCTACCTGCCTGCCAGGGCTGGGATGTTTGCTCCCTGGAGACCCTGGCCTCCGCAGCCACAGTCTGACTCCTATCACCACTACCTGCCTGAGTTTCAGCATGAGCTCTGTGTTGTCCGCTGAAGTGGAGGCCCCAGGGCTTCTTGGTTCAGATCTGACTTACTGAACTCCAGGTGTGGGCAGGGGAGCTGAGAATTCCCCACCACTTCTGACTCTCAGAGGAAGCATCACATTGTTGGCTGTGGATCTGGTTTCTCCAGCAACTTCCAGGAAGGCCTGTCATAACTCAGAAGTGGTTCTGGGAGTTGACACTTGGTGACCTTTGATCGATGATAAACAGGAGTGGAGGATGCTGGCAGATAAATCATGTCTTTCTGTCTACCACAGACTATTCTGAGGTTCAGTAGTTCCATAGAGCTGTCTAGAAGTGGGGGTCAAGTGACTGAACAACAGTGTTTTCCAGGAGGATGTAGCCAGTTGAGTCAATTGCCACTTTGTTTATGTCTGCCTCCTTTCCTTCCTTATTCTCCTTCTCCCTTCACTGTTACTGCAGTGGGATTGTGCCTCCTCTAAAGCCTTGGACTCTAATCTTTGCCTCAGGCTCTGATCTCTATTTAGCAAAGTAAATAAATGCTAAATAAATGCTAATAGTAGCATGTATAAAATACTATTGGGAATGATTGCTAAAAAGTATAATTCTTTACTTCTATTTTGATGCTTGGCTTGTGTTTCATTGTTTAAAGCCCGAGCCTTTGATATTAAGCTCAGTAAATTCTTAAATTAATCCTTAAGTGTTCACATGCCATGATGTGATAATATGTTATAACCATCAGTTAATGTGTTTTCACTTTAAAAGAGATTTCATTAGGCCAAAGGAATGAGTAGTTCATGAATTTCATATTGTGCAGTGTGGAATTCATAGGGAGGAGGGATGCTCAAATCATAGTCCATTGATGATGATCTAATTCATCCCAATATGACAATTTTATGGGTCAGGCTTGTACAATAGACAGGACTGTATGCCGTAACACTTGTTAAAAATTACGCAAATTACCAATATTGGGATGTAAAGGACGACACATTTTATTTGATGGAGATAGTGGGTGCTTTCTTTAGAAAAAATATGTAACTGTTCTACATGGCTAGGAAAAAACAAACAAAAAAACCTCACTTTATCCCCAAGATTTTCGCCTGGTTCTCATGGTAAAGGCACACTACAATGAGCAGAATATGGAAAAGTAATAGATACTTTGCATTAATGATTAACATATTAGGAAAGTTTAAAAAGTATATTTCAAATCTCAGGGATAACATGCATGTGTTCATATTTTAAATGAGTTTGTCTGGCAACTGCAGAATGGGCAAATTAGCTTCCTTTATTATAAGAGAAGAACTCTCTCAAATTAACTTTGGAGACTAAATCCCAAACTGCAAATAATTGAAAATAAAGGTTAAAAATGAATACGCTGATACAGCAGTCTCTTAGAACAGAATGCATCATCACTATACAATTATAGCTGGGTTTACCAAGTAGAAGATTAAAAGGGAAACTGCCAATTACAACATTCTAGTCACAAAGATTTTCAGCAGAACTTTGTGGTAAAAATTAGGACAATGGTAAAATGGTATATTTAACCTAAATCATCTAAGAGTCTTCACAATAATCAGAAAAATTTTTTTTTCTATCAAGATTTTACCTTTTCTTTTCTTGGTTAGAGACAGAATCATCTCAATGGAAAATTAGCAGTCACAGAGCAATGTTCAATTTCAGTAAATTATGGCACAATTCTGGTTCTGTATGTTATCAGGAGCCTTTAATGCCATTGCTGCAGGACAATCAGAGATTTTTTCCGGTTCTTGGTACTTGAATTGCAAAGGAGAATATTAATAAGATAAAATCCTGGGATGGAGAAATCTTTCAACTCTGAAACTCTATGCCTGGAAGAATCGTAAGATAGCATTTTCTCTTAAAGTGCCTTTGCTTAAGAAGATCCACAACCCTGATTATTATTCAAACCTAATTTCATCTCACAAAACTTAAGGACAATCTTCAAGTTCTGAGGATTATAAAAGATGACAGCATATGGACTTTTGATAAAAAATGCACCAGGGGCAACAGCTGCCCACCAAAAGACAGCTCAGAGAGGCTGTCAGTCAGAAAAACAGGGAGGCAAGTTGGAGCAAATCACCATGTCAGGCTTGCAGGCGAGAAAGCCATTACGCCTTAAATGCTGGTTGCTGTACTGTGTAGATGACATTATGTTATTCTTGGTTAGTTATTTATCCGTAGTTTCCATTTAACATTTACGTACTTGAAAAGGCAACCCAGATTATCATTGTCTTGGTTAGGGTTTGGAAACATAGTATAAGATTCATTTCTTTCCTTCAACCAATATTTATTGAGGGCCTGCTATTTACGAGGTACTATGCTAGATTCTGGGGCTGTAAAAATGATTAGGTCCTGATCCCTGTTCTTTAGTAGCTTATAGACTAGTGGGATATTAAAGTTGGAGGTATAATTAGAGATCATTTAATTTTATAGCTTAGGACTCTTGGGCCCAGAGAGAGCTTGGGGCGTATTAAAGGTGACCTGACTTGTTAGAGACAGAACTGAGATGATCCAGGTCCTCTGATTTCCAAAAAAGAGTTCTTGAGAATTCATTACTCATTTATTTATTTACTCATTCAACACATATGTATTGGGTGCCTGCTCTGGACCTTTCACTTCCTTATTCTCTTGGGGGTAACACTTTAGCAGGGAAGCTAAGCATCAAAATGATGAAGAAAGTACAAAATCCTTAAGCCATAACTCAGATCTATAAATAATGTCACTTAAGTTTTTAATAAGTAAATTTAAACAGTATTGCAAGCATCCTCCTGCTGATGGCAGGCCATTTAACATCATCAATTCCAGGTGAATCGTGTCCCTATCAGTTTTCACTCTTTCCTTCTCCATCAGGGTTGATTTTCAGTTGCCGCTGGAACTTATGGATTGTTGAAAAGGCCCGTCTGGTTCTAGGTCATCATCTGCCAGCGCTGTCAGTATCTGCTGAGATGTCGGATTTCCCTTATCCCTGACACTAGTCATTAATTCCCATTGGGATCTGCTGATACCCATGGACCCCCTCTGGTCTATGCTGCCTGGGTTCCTGCCGCAAAGCTCCTGGTTTGGGATTCCAGGCTTCTCAGGTCCACTCCTCAGACACACACTCTCTTCTTTACAGAAAGAAAAAGTTTTTAAAAAAATTTTTTTGAGTATCATCTTAGAATGGAAAATTCATTTGTCTTCTTCCAAACTTGTTGTTTAGGTATAAATATAATGCCTTTAAATTCTTCAAGGCTTTGTCTTTTGATAGTCAAATGCTAGGATTTTTAGACTGCAACTCTAATTCCCTCAAGCCATTGTCATAGAGATGATTGTTGAACTGCTTTGAAACTCAAAAAAATAGTTGACACATTTTTCTTTCAACAACGTAACCTGAGGGCAGTGGTAAGGGGTAGGGTGCTGTGTTAGTGATTGCACAAAGCAGTAATACTCATTTATCATGCCTCATGGTTTCTGTGGGTCAGGCATTCAGATGAGGCAGTGAAGACAAGTATCTCTACTCCACCATATCTGGGGCCTCAGCTGGAAGTCATCAAACATGATGGGCCAGAATCATCTTAAAGCTTGGAAATGTGGTATCTGGTGGTTGCTGTTGGCTGGGGGCCTAGTCAGGCAGTCAGCTGAAAGAATCTCACATGGCCACTCCATCCATGTGCTCTGGGCTTTCTCACAACATGGTGGCTGCATTCCAAGAGCAAGGTTAACAGAGAGGAAAGAGAGAGAGAGAGAGGAGAGCTGGGAAGAAAAAGGTGAAAGAGAGGGAGAGAGAGAGAACCAGATGGAAGCCATATTGCCTTTTATGAGACTCCATCAATCATCCAACATTCTTTTGTCAGTTAAGGCAATTGCAAAGGTCTACTGGTGTGTTTCAGGGAAGGGAATATTAACCCTGTGTCTGGATGGGGAGGCTTGTTCATGTCACCTTGTGAGCATATGAAATGGTATGTATATTGGATGTTGGTGTGGCCATCTTTGGAAAATATAATCTGCCAATGAGATTTGGCAAGAAATATATATCCCATAATATTATTTTGTCACATGAGTGACTACAACTGATAATTAGCATGTATGTGTGCAGATGTGGTCCCGAAGAAGTAAAATGTATATTGATGGAGAATCAGGCTCTCCCTTTCTCTCTCTCTTTGTGTCTTTAATCTCTCTTCTTGGGGTAAAAGACACTTTTCAGTTATTTGTTCTGTAAAGGAACTGCAGGTCTGCAGTGGACCTGTGTCTGTATGGGTCTGCAGCAACTTCAGTTCTTGCCTCCTCAGAAGAGAGAATTCAGCTGAGGGGCATAAGGCAGAAAGAGAGACCAAGGCAAGTTTTGGAGCAGGAGTGAGAGTTTATTAAAAAGTTTAGTAAACTTTTTAAGCGGGAATGTAAAGAAGTAAAGTATACTTGGAAGAGGCCAAGCTGGTGACTTGCGAGATCAAATGCCCTGCTTGACCTTTGACCTGGGGTTTTATATGGTGGCCTGCTTCTGGAGTCTTGTATCACGTCTCCCCTGACAGCGCGGTGGGCTGTCCACATGCACGGTGGCCTGCCAGCACTTGGGAGGGGAGCATGTGCAGTGTGTTTACTGGAGCTGTGCACATGCTTGCTTGAGGAGTTCTTCCCTTACCACTCAAATGTCCCTAGGAGGTCATAAACCAGTCAAACTCTGCCATTTTGCCTCTTAATGTGCATGCTTGAGCCCACTTGCCCAACTCCTGAGATCTTATCAGGAAGCTGCTGATCACATTTCAGTTCTTTTCTGTCTATTGGGAGATGGCCTTTCCCTGGCGCAGGCTGTGACCAATTATTATTTTAGAGAGACAGTTAGCTGCCTGACCATCACCTGACGGTTGCCTGAGATTCCTGGTGTGTGTGTGTGCGGCAGGGGGAGCTCTCTCCAGCTCTGCTCATATCTGACTAGTTATCTACTATAACTGGTCTACCCTAGCACATTTACAAAATAGCTAGGCTTTTCCTCCCTAGTCACTCCTTTTGTCTGTTGCCCGTGATGGTTAATTTTATGTGTTAACTTGACTGGGCTAAGGGATGCCCATGTAGCTGGTAAAACATTATTTCTGGATGTGCAAGTGAGGGTGTATCTGGAAGAGATTGGCATTTGAATGGGTAGGCTGAGTAGAGACAATCTTGTAATCCATGGAGGGCAGGCATCATCCCAGTGTGAGCAGGACCTTATCAGTGTATGCAGGTATCATCTGTTCTGCCTGGATAGAACAGAAAGGCAGAGGAAGGGCACATTCTCTCTCTCCCTTCCTGAGTTGGGACATGCATCTTCTGCTCTCAAATATCAGCAGCATTCTTGGTTCTCAAGCCTTTGGAATCAGATTGAATTTTGCCACTGACTTTCCTGGTTCTCCAGTTTTCAGATGGCAGATGGTGGAACTTCCTGGCCTCCACAACCATGTGAGCTAATTTCTATAATGAATCTCCTCCTCACTTGTCCCTATATAGTCTATTGATTTTGTTTATCTGGAAAACCCTGACTAATACATTGCCCTTTCTCTACTTTCCCCAGTGACCGAGTTTGTTTATGCTGAATTTCCCCCAACCCTGTCACCAGTTCCCGCTCATTTTTCCTTCTTTCCTTTCCCATATCAGAATTTAACAATCTAGCCTTTTGCTAGGGAATTAATTGGAGTTACCATGTCCCTAACTAATAATAGTTTGTGTTTTTGCTTTTGCCCATGCATTTTAACAGCTGCCTAATTGAAGTATCTGAAGGGAATAACTAATAGTGAGAAACTTAGGTTTTAAAAGCTGACTGCAGAATTCATTTAGGAATAAGACCAGGCAAGGTAGGTGAAGCCACTCAATAGCTTCTGAGGTGCCATGCAGATACCATCTGTGTGGCCTGGGCCCAGGGCTGACCTGCTTTCAGGAGGCTTAATTAACAAAAGGAGAAGAATTGCCTTCTTCCCATGTCCATGGGAAGGGGCTGATCTAGCAGAATTGTGCAGCCCAGTTATTCTCCTCTTTTTAAGTACATTTTCTTCCAAATGAAACACTTTTACTATTTTATTCTAGTTATAAATTAATGCATGTCTACTCTTAAAAATTTAAACAATTCTTGAATGTATAGAGAAAAAAGGGGAAATCATCTGAAATCTTACCACTCCTACTTAACTGTTGTAATATTTTGGTAAACATCATTTCCTATGTTTCCATATGCTGTAGGTATCTGCACCTATACCCATGTATAACTGTGTATTAATAGTACACTATACACATTGTTCTCTATCTTATTTTTTTCCTTCATTAATTGGTGATGGCTTTTTTTTTCATGTGTCTATAAATATAGATCCACACCATCATATTTATTGACTGCGCAATATTCCTCTGTGAGACATACCACAATTTACTTAACTAATCTCTACAGAACAACAATTATGCTGATTGCAATTTTTTGATATTATGATCAATGCTCTGAAGAGCTTTCTTGTACATCCATTTTTATGTATTGTTTAAAGATCTTCTTGGGATAAATTCCCATAGGGGAAAATCACTAAACTTTTTTTCTTTTAAAAAGGACAATAGGAAGCCATGGGGGAAAGAAAGCTGAGTTAGCAGCCTAGTTCCAGAGAATTTATGCAACCAAAATGCTTAGAGGCCTATACTGTGTCAGGAGACTAATCTAGACAGCTTGAGATGCAAGGATAAAATGAATCTTCAAAAAACTCTAGGCTGGTGGGGTAGATAGACTGACTCTTAAACACATAATTGCTACAATGAGATCAAATTCCCAATAGAAGTATGAACAAAATACCATGAGGGAGATAAAAGAAGGCAATTAAACCTGGGCAAGAGAGTTTGGGAAATAATTTAACAGAGAAAGCAACCATTGACTTGGTCCTTCATTAAAGAGGTAAGTGTATTATTTGTGTGGGTTTCTATAACAAAGTACTGCAGACTGAGTGGCTAAAATGATCAAAATGTATTTTCTCACAGTTCTGGAGGCTGGAAGTTTGAGATCAAGGTGTCAGTAGGGTTGGTTCCTTCTGAGGGTCCTGAAAGAAAGATCTGTTCCAGGCATCTCTCTATGGCTTGTAGATGCCTACCTTCATCCTATGTCTTTACATTGTCTTCTCCCTGTATGTGGCTGTGTTAAAACTTTTTATTTTTATAAGGACGTAAGTCACATCAGATTAGGGCCCACCCTAATGACCTCATTTTAACTTTCCTCTGTATTTCTCTCTAAATACAGTCACATTCTGAAGTACTGGGGTTTAGGACTTCAACATACAAATTTGGTGGTGGGGGGCGGGAAGGACACAATGTAGCCCATAAGAGTGAGGGAATGCAGAAATGCTTGTAAAAAGACCCAGAGTCAGGCAGCGGTGCTGTGTGATTATGGAGTACCAATGAAGCATTGTGATATAGGTGGAAAAGGTCTATAGGCTGGGAATGTGAAAAGGGAATCCTGACAGGAGATGCATTTGTACTGGGAGTCAGGAGCTTGCAAACAGCCCTGAGGAAGGTAGGCTGAGAAATCATGGATGGGTTTAAGTGGTGGAGTGGCATGGTCAGATTTGTCTTTCGTTTAGATGTTGCTGTCAGAATACCAATGTGGATGAAGATTTGGAGCACCTGATGAGCAGCTGGTGGGATTATAAAATGGAACAATTGTATTGAAAAATAATATGGCACTTCCTTTAAAAGTTAACCATACACCTAGATATGATCACGTATTCCTCTCCTAGGTATTTATTTCAAGAGAAATGAAAGCCTGTCTGTATAATGATTTACGCATGAATGTTAATAGCAGCTTTATTCATAATTGCCAGAAACTGGAAACGATCCAAACATCCATCAACAGGTGAATAGATAAACAAATTATGGTATATCCATTCAATACAGTACCACTTAGAAATAAGGAAGGAACCATTAATAACCACAACATGGGTAAATCTCAAAATAATTATACTGAATGAAGAAACCCAAGCCCCCCAAAAATATGATACATATTATATAATTACATTGATATAACATTTTACAAGATACAAATTAATCTGGGGATGAAGACTGGGGACAGGTGGGGCAGGGGTGGGAGGGAGGTATTACAAAGGGACATGAGGAAAGTCTTGAGGGTGATATAAATGTTCCCCCTCTTGATTGGGGTGATGTTTTCATGGGTGTATAAATATGTCAAACTCATCGAATTGTACACTTTAAGTACAGGAAGTCTATTGTATGTCAATTATACCTCCATTAATAAAAAGCAAACAAAACCAAAATAAACAAGAAAAGAGGTATGTCAGTGGATTAAAAAATAGAGCACAGACTTGTGAAAGAGATACCAATTAGGAGATTACTCCAGAAGGCCAGCAAGGGCTTATGAGAGTCTGAATGAGGCTGAGTAGGTGGTGACCACTTGACTCTGCTCTTTTTCTGTTCTGGGACTCAAGATTTTAGGAACTGAATACCTGCAGGCTGCAGAAGGGCACGTTGTCCCTGTGTGATCGGGGAATGTACCAGACTTCCTTCCTCCTACTCCCTTCTATATGCTAGCAATAATTTTAGGCGTTCATAGCAGTGGTGAGTAAGACAGGCAAATATCTGTTGTGCTCATGAGGCTACAGTTTAGTGAAAGACAAAAAGTAATATATCAGGTAGGGGTAAGCACTATGAAGAAAAAGCAGGGTAAGGGAGCATGTGGTAGATGTGAAGGGATGTGAAAGCTACTTTAGAGAGGTGTTTAGAAAAGGCTACTCTGAGGTGACATTTGATCTCAGATCTGCATGAAGTGGAATGCTGGGTCCAACCCGCAGACCCTGACCCAGCAATGGATAACAAATGCACTCAGACAGAGATATCCAATGAAAGAGCCAGCTAGGGTTCCGGGCCACTCACAAACACTGAGGAGGGTGCTATAAAGAGTCAGCAGCAACAGCCCTCCTCAGCTGGTGCTGTGGGCATTTATTCAGCATAGATTTAATGACAGAGGCTTTGAGTCAACGCACTTGTGGATAATTAACATGGTCACCCTCCCTGGAGAGAGCCGTCCTATGAATGGTTAAAGGCCAGGTTGTGAGGCCTAAAGCAAACACCATTTTTGGGTAATAATATTGTTGACCCCCTGAGTAGAGAGCAGTCATGCGCCTGTTGACGCCCGTGGATGTTCAAAGTTCAGTCTTAGGAGCACATGAGTAAACAAGCTCTTTAGATAACCTCCTTTACGTTCCTTTGTACCTACTCTTGCCTAATTGCCTCAGAGTAAGAACTGCCACCTTCGGCTCATTCCTTCCTGAGGCTTTTACAAAAACCTCTTGGTCTTCCAAGAAGGTTTGTATCCTTTTCTCTATAATTTTTCTCTTATAATTTCTCCCACCACCCTGACTGAACCCCTAGAGTGGTAAAGGGAGATTAGTTGAGATCAGGGACAAGTACCCTTGACTAAGAATCTGACAAGTGCAAAGGTCCTGAGGTGGTTGTGGAAGTGACTTGTCCAGAAAAGCCTGAAGCAGCTAGAAAAGTAGGGAGGGCAACAGCAGCAGCTGGAATAGGTTTCTGATTTGCCACCCAAATGTGCCTAGACAAGCCTCCTGGTAACTTACACTGGGCACTTCCTCCTACAACAAAGTTCATGCTAGACTGTTGAAAATGTTAAATACTATTTGAAATACTGTTCATTTTACTGTAGCGTCAATTCTCTTTCTTATGCCTTTTTTAAAAATAAGATTGGGATTGATCATAGTATTTGTTGTAATGGGATTTAATCTATATCTTATTAGCTTCTAAGGTGTGAAAAGTCTTACAACAGTGTCTTTATTTACCATCTATCTCAATGCCCAGTGGTTAGTGGAATCCCAAATTAAAACAAATGTGGATATGACAGAGAAATGGATACTCAGAAGTGGTTGACAAATTAAGACCATTGATACATTTCTATCAATATAAATTCTGCCTTTAAAATGGTAGTATTAAGAGGAAGCAACAGGCATTCTCAGCCAGCTTTTATGAGGTGAGTATTTCTACATGTCTGAATTAATTCTCTTAACAATCTTGTTATTAACACCATTTTGCAGCTATAGAAATCGAGGTTTAGAAGCATCACTTGACTTGTTCAAGGTCACACAGCTAGGAAATGCCAAAGCTAGGATTTGAAGTCATGTCTGCTGCCTCCTGGCTTGGGTTCCTGTCACTACACCCTGGCAGTCTTGAGTACTGTGCCATGACATCCATAATGCAAGCCTGTCATGGACTGAATAGGAGACAGTCCTCTTAAGAAAGCAAACAGCTTCCTTGAGAAAAAGCCCCACGGCTTTATTCTCTTGATCGTCAGACCTACCTATCTGTCTGAATGTTGCAGAGGAGCTTGTGCCTGGCTTCAGCTACTCCTCCCTTCTGACAAGAATTCTCCAAAGGGACTGGTGGCAGGAGGCTGGGGGATGTGGCTGGGTCAGCCAGGCATGATTGAACACTGTTCCAGTATCGAGACCTGATAAAAATCTGGGGCCGCTGGGTACTCGATTTTTAAAGTAATCCTGTCAGTTCCCTAATAATAGTAATAAATTAACCAAACAGCGGATTCGGTGGTATTTTATGTCCTAAGGGTATTGCTTTCACACTTCAACTTGATAGCATGATTTATCAAGAGATAAATTACAGCTGGGAATGAATGGATTTACTGATGTCAGGGAGACGACAAGTATATTCTGAAGATGTTACCAGTGATGGGCACATACCTGACAAGCATACTTGAAGATCCCCAAACAAAAATGCTTCTCTTCAGAGGCTGAATAACTTTTCACTTTCTATGTAGGTCATTGCAAGGACAGAAGGATTTTGGTAGTCTAATTAGCTCCCTCCCTAAATCATTGTCACCTAATAGTATTAATTACATTGCTCTTTGTGGGTGGGCTTCTTCATTCACCTTCAGGCCTTTTCTGAAACCGGTAAGGAGGATCAGTAAACAAAGGAAAGTGGGGTTGTGCTACTGTGAATGGAAGTTCCCGTGCCACCTCCTCCCATTCCTCCACTCCCAATTCGCCATTACTGTGTGTCTATCATTCTTGTTACATAAATGCACTTGACTAAGATAGAATTTGACGGTTGGATTCACTCACTGAGCACGATCTTCTCATTCCTGGATGTAAAGGCAGGAGGGATTAGTTCTGGGAAGTTGCTCAGGAGAGTAATCAGAAAGCAGAACTGACAAAGAGAGCCCAGGGAGAGGGCAGAGATGACTTGGGCTCTCTTGAGTTGAGAAGGACTTCCCTGCAGATATGTGAAGATGGCCTTGTGGCAGACTTGGAACTGTGAGCTGAAAGTGGGGTTTGCAGATGCCTATGGGTCTATCTAGAGTGAGTACTTTCAAGAAAAGGCATAGTAGAAGAATTATTGGTGAGGAATGGTCTAATGAATGGGCTCTTAAAGACTTTTTGAGCTTTTTAATGACAATAAGAAGAGCAGGCTTCTTTTTGTGTGTGTGGAAGGGGCACACAGTGATAGGGACAGCTGGGGGTAGGGCTGGGTGCAAGTGATTAGCCTTTAACGGCATCTTGAAGGAAAAATAATTCTAAGCTTGGAGCATCTACTACTTCATAAAAGAGGCAAGTTAAAGGTGTCTTGAGCCTTGGACATTTAAAACATGTTTTAAAAAACAAACTGCAAAGTCTGGGCAGGGTACAATTAAGAAGCCAACAAATCAAATTGTGCCCAACAAATCAAAGCGAAAAGTGTAAGTCATTAGAAAAAGTAGATGTAGAAATAAGATTTAACTTCAGAAGCAACCAAGCAAATAAGCTCATTAATGAATAGTCCACTCGAGGAACAAATAGGATGTAAAATGCTTTCAGCTTTTGGATGGTTTAACGCCAGCCATAACTGAGTAACTATGTACACAGATTAAAAGAAAATGGTGCAATGCAGTTTCTCGTTAAATCTCTTTAAGTTTACCAACAGCCTGAAGCATCTGTCAAAATCCCAGGGAGGTGCTACAAAGAACTATTTTAAACCTCCAAATTCAGGGCACCTGAAGTAGAGGTGCATGTCATTTGCCTCTTGCAGATAAACAGCTTTGCCATTCATAAGCAGTGAAAACTATTAGAAACATCTAATGGTTTTCCACCATATAGTCTGTGTGAACATCTCTGGGATTGGATTTTTTTAACTGTAAAAATATTTGTTTCATCATCTGTCTTTTTTTTTTCTGACCAAATTCTGGGCACATTTTTATAGAAAAAAAAATGATCAAGCATGAGACAGCACCCCTGGATTCTGGGGAATCACTTTGGTTTCAGGATAAGCCTTAAAGATAGGACCTCGCCATCTTGGACATCTGACTTCCAGAGAAGTCAACTTTAACATGTATTCTTCATACTCTCTTAGAGAAAATATGCCCACGGCTAATGTGAGAGGCAGAGCAGAACTGAACGGTGGCTTTAATTTTTCTACCTGAGAGTCAGAGTTTGTGTATGGAGATGAATTTTGATAGATGTCATAAAGCAACTGTTGCCTAATGCTCTTACAGTTACTCACACTTCCAGTGAGCAACCCAGGGGGTGCTAATATTGGGAGCCAGGGCCACTGAAGCCAACTGTATTCAAATTAAGGTAGACAGAAAACCCAGATTTGGCTACCTGCCAGCCTGCTATGCTACCTCTTTCTCAACTGACATTAACTCAGGAGTAGGAAGTTGGGGCAAGGGGTGAATTCGTCTATTTCTTCTGTTATTGACCTTCCTTTGAGACCCAATTTAGCCCAAGATGGGTAAGAAAAGTGAGAGTGCTGATATTATTTATTTTGACCTCCACCCAGAAACATACTGCTTCAGCCTTTCATCTTTTTTGGATCAATTGACACAAGTGTTGTTTTTTGTTTTGTTTGATTTGGCTTAAAACGGTGGTTATCATTTTTTTTTTCTGCCTTTGGTTTGTTGAAGCAAAAGTTGCTACGAGTCACAAACTTTGCCTGCTTTACATAGCCATTTAACTATATTAGAAAATTAAATGTATTAAAAATAATTTTATATTATAATAGTAAATATATTAAAAATTATACTGCAGGAACAAATGGGAAGAAATAGCACCATTTTAAAGTATAACATACTATTTATTAAACAACTTGCCCTATGAATTTTCACAAACAGCAAACTGAATATTCCCATGTAAGCCCCACCCAGGTAAAGAAATAGAAAATTAACAGAACCCCCAATTCCACCCCTTGTCTCTCTTTTAATTTCTTTCTGACAAAAATGACCACTGTTTTGACTTCCATCACAGATCACTTAAAAAAAATCTACTTTAGGCTGGGTGAAGTGGCTCATCCCTGTAATCCCAGCACTTTGAAGGGGCCAAGGAAGGAAGATTACTTGAGCCTAGGAGTTCACCACCAGCCTGGGCAACACAGTGAAACTCGGTCTCTATAAAAATAAATAAAATTAGCACACACCTGTAGTCCCGACTTCTATATTCTAGAAGCTGTGATGGGAGGATCACTTGTACCTGGGAGGTTGAGGCTTCAGTGAACCATGGTCATGCCACTGCTTTCCAGGTCAGGCAACAGAGCAAGACCTTGTCTCAAAATAAATAAATACATAAATTTTTTTTAAGTAAATAAAAAAAACTACTTTGACTAAATAATGTCATACAGTTTGTATTGTTGTGTCTAGATTCTTTCAACATTATGGTTGTGAGAGTCATTAGTGCTGTTGCTATAGCAAAAGGTCAGGGATTCTCATTGCTTTAGTATTTCAACTGTGAACTCGCCACAGTTCATTTACACTTTCTACTGTGGATGAACATGTGGAATGTTGACACTTTTTGCCTATGATGAATAATGTTGCAACGTACATTCTTGTACATATCTTTTGCTGAACATATGTACCATTAGTGTTGGCTATCTACTTAGGAGTGGAATTGTTGGGCCAAAGAGTGCACATATGTTCAGCATTGGTAAATACTAAATAATTTTCCAATGTGATGGTGGCAATTAATGTTCTGGTTCAAGAGTTTGGCTCTATAGTCTTACCATTACTTGATGTTGTGCCGTCTATATTTCAGCCCTTCTGGTAGCTGTACAAATGGCTTCATTTCTGAGACTATATATTGTCAAACACAATAGTTAAAAACTTTTTTAAAAAGCAATACATATTTGTGTTTTAAAGATTAAATAATGTCCTGAGAGAGACAAATCCATGGATGACCTCACAGGGGAATACTGGTGACACAGAATTTATGTAAGAACAATGTTTTGAGGATAGTTGGTCTAAATTATTCTGTGAAAGATGTGCAGAATTGCTTTAAAATGCGGGACTTTAGAATTTTAATAACAACAAAACATTTTTCAGTCTGTTTCATGTTTCTTGGGCACTTTGAAGAATTGTGATCAATACATGATTGCAGGATATTTGACCACTGGTTAAGCTACATCAGCACACAAAAAAAGTGCTTGCAATAGAGTCTGTTCATATGCTAAACACTCTGAAGCATTTTTCCCTGAGGTAATCTGAATTCTGCTGTCATTTATTAATTCACCTTCCATGATTTCTACAAACTTAAGTTTTGGAAGGAAGCCTACATGTATTTCTTATGGTATTAGAGCTGTTAAAATTTGCCAGCCATTACTTAAAAATCACATTGAACGTATTCACAAAGTGCCTTCCTCTGCTGACCATGCAGCAGCATCTGATACCAAATGTCAGTTAGGAATGCATTTGGTGCAATAACAAACTAATTGATGAAGAGTAGCTCAAGCAACATGCTTATTTTTCTCCCATAATGAGAGACATATTTGCTGGTTTCAAGATATATTTACCAGCTAGTTGCTGGTATTGTTTCGGCTTTTCAGCAACGTGATTAGGCATCTGGCTTTCGATCATTCTACTCCAGCATCCTTCATGCACTAACTTTCATACTCATGCTGTTGCTTTGTGGTTGTAAGATGGCTGCTCTACTTCTGGCATCACATCTGCATTCAAGAAGCAAAAGAAGAAAAGAGGGGGTGATTACAGCTATATATTTCCTATTTATCAAGAAAAGGAAAGAGCCTCCAAAGACTTCTGCTTATGTCTCTGTATGAATTATCTATTCTGTAGAACAAATAACCCTCAAAATCAGTGGTGAAACAATCACCACAATACTGCAGGGAATAAGACAGATGAAAGCAAAAACCAAATAATTATTATAATTTCTATGGATCAGGAATTCCATTGAGGCTTAGCTAGGTGAGTTTGTCTCAGGACCTTTCATGGAGTTGCAGCGAGGATGTTGGCAGGAGCTGCAATCATCTGAAGACATGACTGGGGCTCAGGAATCCACTTCTAAGATGTTTCACTGCCAAGATGAGCCTTACCACAGGCTTCCTGATGAGTTCCCACAACATGGCAGCTAGCTCCCTTCAAAGCCAGTCACCTGAGAGGCAGTAAGGCAGAAATCATATTATTTTATGAACTAGCCTTATAAGACTCATGCTATGTTTTGAATATAGCCTCTCCAAAATTCAGGTGTTGCCAATGTGATATTATTAAGAGATGGATCCTTTCAGAGTTGATTAGGCCAAGGAGGCTTCTTCCTCATGAACAAGATTAAGACTCTTTTTAAAAGAGGCTTCACAGTGTTCAGCTAGCACACTCGCTTGCTCCTCTGCTTTCTGCTATGTGAAGACAGAGCAAGAAGCCCCTCACCAGACACCAAATGCTAGTGTCTTGATCTCGGACTCCAAAACTGTGAGAAATAAAGTTCTGTTCTTTATGAGTTACCCAGTCTCAGGTGATTTTGTTATAGCAGCATAAAACAGACTAAGACAGTTACTTCTATTTTTTAAAGAGAGAAGAACCAAATAACATGTGGACATATTTTTAAACCACTACTGCCTCATTCACCAAAATGGATTCACTTCTTCAGTATAATTACAGTGGAGCCTAGGAAGTAAATTATCATTGGAGGCTATGCCTGTTCTTGCCTTGAACAAATCAGAGGTGTAGCAAAAAGAAAGAAGATTATTGCAAAGGCAACTGTCTCAGGAATTTGTATGGAGTTCTTGAGAACTTCACCATATAATTCTAGAGTTGATCTGAAAAAATAAATAGGTTAGAATAGATGTAAAAATTTTTAAAAAGACTTTTTGAGGGTGAACAGGAAAATGACCAGACCTACTAGAATTCCAAATGCAAGATGAACCAGTACATAGGCAAATGAATGGGAAATAAAAATTAACAGGAAACTAAGATTGAAAGGGATACATTTTTAAATAAATGATATTGAAATATATCTATCAAAACATCCATTTACATTCTTGTTATACAATGGAGTAAATTCTAGATCAATTAAAAAGTAAAACATGAAAAAGATAATGACTTAAAGAAATTAAAATGAACTTGTGGTAAATATTTACCTGATCCAAAATGGGGAAGGACTATCTACGTATATATACAATGGAACAGACAGCAAAAATAAAAGATTGATTTTAATATTTAAAATTAAAAACTTTGTGTCAAAACATTATAAAACTTTAAAGGCAAATGAAGAGATTGTGCAATATTGGTATTTCAATGGGATATATTTATTACCAAGAAAAATACCTTCCCTTTGCCTGAGGTCTATGGGTCTTTTTTATGGAGTAAATATTTTAGAAATTAAAAATAAAACGGCAGGAATATGTTTGTATTAGTCCATTTTTCACACTGCTGATAAAGACATACCCAAGACTGGGCAATTTACAAAATAAAGAGGTTTATTGGACTTTAGTTCCACATGGCTGAGGAGGCCTCAAATTATGGCCAAAGGCAAGGAGGAGCAAGTCACATCTTTTTTTTTTTTTTAAGAAAGAAAGAGGAAGAGAAAGAGGGTGAGAGAACAGGAGTCTTGTTCTATTGCCCAGGCTGGAATGCAATCTAAAAATAGGTATTAAAGACCTGTGTTATGCCAATAATTGTGCTTAACAACGGAGACAGGAAGGAATTAGGGAGGAAATAAAAAACAAACAGCCAACCAATATTTCATTTAAATCTGTGAAATACTATGCAATTGCTGAAAAGCGATTTTCCAATTATGTGGTCACTTTTAGAATAGGTGTAATATGATACTGAGAAAAATGTATGTTTTGTGCATTTGGGGTGGAGAATTCTATAGATATTTATTGAGTTTACTTGTTCCAGGTCTGAGTTCAAGTCATAAATGTCCT